>SDVV010018667.1:0-13705 GCA_016164225.1 Gammarus roeselii
GAGTCTTCAGCCCGTCCCAGGCCTACTACTACAAGTCTCACTTTGCTCTACCTCCATTCTGGACCACGTTGACCACCCAAAACTATGATCATCTCCCTATCTTGATCTCTTTCCCCAATCCCCAAGAGCAGACTCGTAGACTCGGATGCACATACACAAAATAAAGCATATCAGACAGGGAGTCCTTCACGGACGAGAGGGAAGACTCATTCCGCCGTCTTCCTCTCCCCACTTTCGCTGTCAAATATGGGACGCAGGTCAATAGTATAAACTCAGCAGCAGCAAAACATCACATTGCTAGGGCTGCCACAAAAATTACCTCTCCCAAACTCAAGCAACTCTTAGAGCAGCGAGATATGCCCAGAGCTTCTGATCCCTCTCACTCTCCAATCCACATCTTCGACCAACAAGCATCCCGTCTTCTCTCCTCCAACACCCGCAAAGCATGGAAAACCATAATTATAGCTGCAACACTCAGCAGCCCCCAACTGTTCTTGTCCCTCCTCCAATCTGTTTCTGGCCGACATCGCTACAGGTTTCAATGAAAGCAAGTCTTCAAGCAGAATCAGAGCCACCGCAAGACATTTCCGAAGCCATCGACATAAGAGATCGTACTCTTCTCCCCCACGTGATCACAAACACCATAAAAAACGTAATCTGTTGGTTATCTACTTACTAACGAGGTCGCTCATCAACCTGCGCTTTTAGAGACCTCATTCCCCACACCAGAGATGTTCATTTAGCCGTATTATATCCTGCTAAGACAACTTTTTAGCGTTTACCTTCCCTCATTCCGACCCAAATGTGGCGGTCTATTCATATGCAGGCGACTTTACGATTGCAACATCCGGATCCCCTGCTCCCTCCTGGATTTTACACTCTACTCCTACCTCGACGATATTAGTATATGTATGTATAGACATGCAGCCGTTTCCCCCTGGTTAGGAGGGTGGCTAAGTTAGGAAGACACAGAGGGGGGAGGCGCTCAATCTCCCCGCCACAAGACCGCCGTATCCATGCCGAGGCTCAAACTCGTGACATGCATCACCAGAGGCTGGCACTGCAGTCGGATACGCTAACCACTCGGCCACGGCGGCCTCATATTAGCACCCGGGTAAATCAGAAGCGACTTGCTATAGCTCCCGCCATGTCTCACTCCACCTTCTTCAAATCCGACACTCCCCGATCCTGCCTAAATCCGGACCTGCTCGTCGCGAAATATCCCTCATCCTGCTTAACCGCACACCAACAATTTTAGAGCTAACGTTGTACCCCCTGATCTTCTCAGACCCTCATCTCTGAAAAATACACCAGAGCAAAACAGAATATGCGTAATAAAGGTACTCAGGGACAAGCTGGGACCATCACATGGAGGCCAAGCTTGTCTCCTACCGCGCCCTTGTCTTCACTTATGCCGCTCCAATCTAGTTCCCGCCAATACCAGCAAATTCACTCCGCGAACTTCAACCTGACATAACAGCGCCGTCTCAGACTCGCCACCGATTCCCACAAAATGGCATCGATCGACCATTGTAAGCCAAATAAAACATCCTCCCCGCGTTCGTACCTTTCTCTCCTCTACTATGTTCCTTGCTAGCCCACCTGTTGCGGCAGACACTGGTTGAGCAGCCAATAGAGGTGATGCGCTAGTCGTGGGCTTGTGATAGCGCGCTCCAGCAGCAGTTTGACCACAGGACTCGAGTCCCAGGTCTCGTGCTTGACGGCCTGCACAAGCTGGGGCAAGAAGGCGAGTAGCTCGTCACTGCCCAGTCCCCCGCGCACTTCATCGCTGCCTCTACCACGCAGCCAATCTACGGCTCGGCTGCGCACCATGCTGTCCGCGAAGCTGTGGCACACGGCGGGCACATAACATTAAACGTATGAACACGTCGTTATATAAGGTGTCTTTCACTATGTGTGTTAGCAATAATCGCGAAGATCAGTGAGAGAACAGGAGTTATTAGTTTAGAGATTATGTTAGTTGGCCTTCTGAGTCAAAGTCCTTTAGCAACGGAAAATAAGAGATGGTAAATGAAGATCGCATGCACCAGATCTGTGCAAAGGCAGGGAACATCAAGTATGAGACCAGAAGGATTAAAGGTAGAGGCTATTTATCATGGATACATAACACATTCTTTCCTGAGTGTTTAGCGTATATGCAACGGAAAATAAGCCACCTGCCAACCACACAGAGGCAGAAAGTGCATGGTAGCATTAAAATATATAACTTCGTGTAAGTGTATGTACATCCAGCCATTCTCCCCAGTCTGTCAGATGGTTTGAAGTTGGCAGCCACAAAGGAAAAAATTATCAAACTGAGTGTCCGCACACCGACTCCTACATAATGTTATCATTACCAAGGCCCAGTGAGAACTATTGCAGCTCAGTATAAGTCAAAGTGAACTACTCACCACGGCAGGAGCAGGTGAAGGGCGTCAGGCGGGCTTGGGGCGGCCCAGTTGGCCAGCATGGAGTGCAGATCAGGCAAGCAAGACAAGTCCCACGAGTTGGCAGCCAGCAACACCTGATGCAGAGAGCAACATGGGGTCACAACTTTTTTATCTTCATAAGAACAAGAGTCAAAGACAATTATATTGCATTGTTGCTCAATGCGTCCTCTTCAGGACGCATTGAGCAACAATGCTAAGGAAAAAGCCCTGCGACACCAATGCCCTCAATTCCCCAGACCATATCGACGGGACCTGTGATCCAAGCGAAACCAGCACTCTGAAAAAGACCAGCGCCGCCATTTTGTAATCTGCCACTAGGAATTCAGCCAGCCATGTGAGTCCCACCATAAGGATTCCGATATCTTGCTTTTCCTGGCTGGCTGACCCTTATATAGAGGTCAAACCAGATAAAGTTTGTGTTGTAGTTTGAAAGGAAATCTAGCACCAAGTGACCAAACGAGATCAAGCACCTCAGAGCGTTGCGGGGAATGATGGTGTGTTGTTGTTGTTGTTGTTGTTGTCAACTCCACTTTTTATCTGCGGTTGTGGAAACCGTGGCCAGCGCGCCGCTCGATGCTCACCGGCATGAGCGTGTTGGGAGAGCATGACGGATAGCGTTTTTGTTGATATCTGTTTATGTTGTGGCTCTGGTGTCCAAAAAAACTGTGAGTGGGCGTGAGGCCTGAACAGTACACAGGCTACATCAACGTCAATACCGCAGAAACTACAAACACGATGCCACTTCACCGGCGATAATGCGAAACAGGGTGGGTTGAGGGACTGTCCCTGGGGTCAAAGCAGCAGACGCCGGCACCGCCGGCAGGGCACCTCGATGGAGGGAGACCGCCTGACTCCTGTATGTTCTCTCGTGGGCGGCTGCAAGGCAATGCAAAGCTCCCTCGTGGTAGGTTGCAAAGCAACGAAGATAACGTATTTAGTAACTATGTGATGTATCTTCCCATTTCAACGCTCTGGCCTAGAGACTACTGTTCTGAAGGCCAGTGGATAGCGGGAGGTAAGCTACATCAAACCTGGTTCACACGTCAACCAAAAACAGCATATATCATCAACCAAACAGTTTTTCAGCGGTACAGCACTAGTTGATAGGACAGAATGAGTTGCGGAGGAGCAATAAGATATACGACAGCAGAAAGAAAGATAGAAAACCTGAGAAATCTGCTCATGTGTCCTAATTTTGATAAGACTAGATTAGACTGACCAGAATTCCCATGAACAAGGATAAGACGTGACCTCCAGGTTTAATAAATGGTAAACCTCCTCAACAACATACCTATTGCTAGGGAGTTGGAGCAGCTTGTTCTCTAAACGCAAGGCGAGATTTTAACTTAGACGAAGAGTGTTAAGGAGAGGAGATGGCAGAGCCTCCCCAAACATAGGGAGGTTGAAACTGGGAAGAGACCAGGGACGGGGGTCCCTAGTCAAATATGCGAGAGAACCAGCTCATCCGTGGCCAGTGGAGCTGAGCTTATGTGCAAGATTAGAAAAACGAAGGAGAAATTGAGGCAGTGGCCAGAGAGCGGATGCCACAGATAGGAAGGGATGAGACAGCCAGTTAGTCCAGGACCATTCCTAAGAATATGCGGAATAACCTGAATAGAGTTTCTAGATGAACTGGCGACAGGAGAGAGGGGAGTTCTATGATAACTCACAAGTGGACTAAGGCTAAACATCTGAATAGGGTAGGACGGAGGACAAAATTAGGTAGACAAAAGCGGTCGACCTATAGATAGTCCAAGGCGCTAGCGGAGGGTACCGAATGGAGAACTTGAGGCACCTTGATGCGTTAGCAAGCAAAGCAGGATCCCGCCTGTAAGCAGGCGGGTGCCGGAAAGAGAAATTGGTCCTATAAATACCCGCCGGAGGGACTAAAAGACATTGCGTGAGCTGGGCAAAGATAACTGGAGCGAGATTAGGACCCTCACCGGCGGAGGCCCCATTTCGGATTGGTGGCGACGACGTAGATAGTGAGTGGCAAAACCGCCAGACTGAGTGTCTAGAACAGAGAGAGAAGAAGGAGAGCGAGGGTTAGCAATGAGCAAACATTGTCTGTCGTAGAGGGGGTGAGGGATGAAGGAAAGAGCCAGCAAGGCGGAATCAGTGACCACGGGAGTCGTATCAGCCACAACAGACGGGGAATTCCAATCGAATGAAGGGGCAGACGTATTGGAAGGCAGTGATAGACATATAAAGAAAAATAGTTCGGATGCCGACGCCTAGAATCTAATAAGGCCACGGTCTGCATATCCTGACTTTACTGTACTGTGAATGTATAGGTATACGAACTTGTGACGGAGGCCCGCGGACAGAAAAACTGAGGAAGGGCGGAAAAAATAATAAGATTAGCCATAGTAGCCAGGAGAGATAGAGAGTATACTCTCCCAATGATTGGAGGTCAAGGGCAATGTAAAGGAGGTAGGTCTCCAAGGCAACCACTCGACTTGTGAATGGGGTAGCCCTAATAAAGGCAGGACGAATGATATCGATATTGCTGTGGTAGGTGTTTGTGTATAACTGTAGGTGGATAATCGTGCTAAAGGACATGCATACAACCTTACCACCGCCAACCTAAACCTTATCTACTCACACATATATTACCTTCATTAATAAATGCATAGCCCATCAAGAACTAGATTTGCACCGACACCAATTCCAGTATATAAACAGTTGCAGCTCATTAATCATGTTTGATACATCGATACATCTGAATGTGCACACAACTACGAAAGAGATTATGTGTCCAATTCAGACAGGTATACACGGTTTTGACCTTAGTGCTGATGATTAGACATACCCACAACAGTATACGCCGACTGCTACACAAACTGTGTGTGTGTATACATATAGATATACATATATATCAAAGGAAGTGATTATACTTGTTGCCTATGATTTAGTGACAAAGGTCGCCAATATTCAGTCTTGGCGGTAATGATGTCAAGTTCTTAAGGATCGGTTCGCAGCTCAGCCTATCGAGGCCGTGTTAGACTAGCCTTATAATATTTTTTTCCAATAATAATGTCATCAAAGCAGCTAACGTCGCCGAAGATAGTTCAGCATCACTTCTTCAGTCCCGATCACTCAATTGATATCCATTTGTTAACACGATGCTTGCATTATGTTTCGCTTCCTTTCATTCAACCTCAACAGCTTTAATTATTCTTAGTCAATACAGTCGGGTCCAACGGAGTTCCAACGGTGACATATTATCATTAGATAATCTATTTCCGTCGTCTAGCAATGGGCTCTTAATTCTTGAGTCTAACACACGAAACTAAATTATCACTATTTGAATTGGCCTTGGAGCCGGGGCGCTAGAATCTTGCTACCGTATCCACCGTGTGTCGTAGAAGGCGACTAAAAAGCCGGTCGGCAGTAGGATCGTGCTACCGTAACCCCTGCGTGTCGTAAAAGACGACTAAAAAGGGCGGGGTGAAGGGGCTAGGAATCCCTTTCTCTGTAAGATCCTTCCTCAAAGACGGCAAGACGAACGGGGGGAGGAGAGGCTCACGCCTCTCCGAACCCAATTGTTAGGGTCGCTGAATGTGCGTGGCTGTAGTACGAATGAGGTACAGAGGAGGGAGATTGGTGAGATGTTTGTGAGGAGGAAGTTTGATGTGTTGGCGCTGAGTGAGACGAAATTTAAAGGTAAGGGAGAATGTGAGTTTGGTGTAGTAAGTGGAAGAAAGTCTGGTGTGGAGGAAGGTTAGGCACGAGAAGGTGTGGTTTTGATAAGGAGTGATCGGTTGGCTAGTAGCGTTACCGCGTGGAAGGAGGTGTCCTCAAGATTGATGTGGGTGGAAGTTAAGTTAGGCGTAGAAAGATGGGTATTTGTGAGTGCATATGGTCCAGGTAGCAAGAAGAATGAGGAGGAGAGGGAGCAATTATGGACTGACCTGAGTGAGTGTATTGAGAGTTTTGGACGTCAATTCAATATAGTTGTACAGGGAGGGTGAACTTAATGCCAGAGTTGAAGATGTAGTGGTGGAAAATGTGATGTGATAGGAAGGTATGGCGTTTTCGGTAAAAATTTCAGTGGAGAAAACCTGATAGATCTGTGTATGGAGCAGGAGTTGGTGGTCGGGAACAGTTTGTTCAAGAAGCGAGATATCCACAAGTACACATGGGTAAGGATGGCCCGTGGTGCAGTGGTGAAGAGAGCGAGGATGGATTTTGTGCGGGTATCGAGGAGAGTGGTGGGGAGGCTGCTGGATGTGCGGGTGTTGAGAGGGGGTTGGAAGAGTGTCTTACCATCTGCTGGTGGAAGGTAGATTAACAGTGGAGCACAGGTGGAAGGGCAACAAAAGAGTGGAAGGAGGAAGAGAGGTAGTGAAAGTGAGTGAACTGAATGTGTGAAGCAGAGCTGAGGAGTTCCAACAGGCGTTGAGGGAAGAATATGACAACGTGAGAAGACAGGACCTGGGAAATGTGGAGGAAGAATGGGGGACATCAAGAGATGCGTTGCTGAAATGTGCGAAGAATGTGTGTGCTGCGCGCCGTGTGGGCGGGTGCAGGAGAAAAGGTTGCGAGTGGTGGAGCGTTTGAGGAGTGGTTGCAGGTGAAGTCGGTAGTGGCATATGAAGGCTATACAGAGAGGAGTAACGAGGTAAAGCGGGTGGTGAGGCGAGCCAAATAGGGACGCTGATGCCAGATGGGGCAGACAGTGGTGCCAGAATTGTGAGGAGAACAAAAAGATGTTCTGGAAAGAGGTGAAGAGGGTGAGGAAGGGATAGACCGGTAAGGAGGAAGTGGTGAAAGATGAAAACAGCTAGTTGTTGTTGGAAAGTGGTAATGTACGGATAAGGTGGGCTGAGTATATTAATGAGTTGTTGAATGTCGAGAATGACAGAGAGGCTGTCATTGTTGCTGTGGGTGGTGGTGGTCGGATGCCAGTTTAGGGAGAGAGACTTGTGGCGGACATTACCAAGGAAGAGGTGCAGGAGGCGGTGGAGATGATGAAAGCAGGGGAAGCCCCTGGATTGGATGGCGTTGCAAACGAGTGCCTGAAAAAGGGTGGAGTAACGATTGTCGAATGGTTGGTGAGGTTACTGAACTTGTGTTTTGCGGCAGGTGTGGTACCGATTGCATGGCGCAGTGCCTGCATTATTCCACTGTATAAGTGCAAAGGAGATAAAAATGAATGCAGCAACTCGAGAGGTATCAGTCTGTTAGGTGTGGTTGGTAAGTTGTATGGGAGAGTGCTGATCATAAGAATTAGAGACTGTACGGATTGCGCAAATTGGAGAGGAACAGTGTGTTTTTAGGAGTGGTAGAGGGTGCGCCGATCAGATTTTTGCAGTGAAACAGGTCTGTGATGAGTAACTTGCAAAGGGAAAGGACGTGTTCTGGGCTTTCATGGATCTGGAAAAGGCAAACGACAGGATTAGTGGCCTTTTATGACATGTAAGGGGTTGCGTTGGCGTGATTCTAATCACCTTACAGATTTTATAGAGCGAAACAATCGACTTCGTTGTTGTCAACTTCGTTTTGTGTGGCTATTTACTCAGATCCACGATTCCTGGAAAAGCACTCGAGTAGCACTTTTCTAGTCCGGGTGAGGACCAAAGATACGGAAGTGACCAGACCGGTTAAGAGCTGGCATAGTAGATGCAACCTGGATCACGAACATTATACCACTGAGAATCCGTTCCTGGGGCTCCTCGATACACGAGACCCAGTCGGCAAAAAACAGATGACAGAAAACCACATAGCTACCTGACATTTACAGATACAGACACCAGGCCGAAATCCCCCAGCAAGGGGGTGGCCGATGGCAAAGCGCACCTCACACTCTCATACACTCACACACCTTAGCTCTTTTGCGCTCATTACACATCAATCAATTTACAACACATGAGGTTATGAGTTCTAAATAATAATTTGTATGTTAAACTAATATAAACACTGCAATGATGTTAAACATCCATAAACTATTTCAAATCGCAATTTATGCAACAACAACATTTTTTATTTTCAAACGGTGTCTTTTTTTTTGGCCCATGTATCTAGTTTTTAGGTGTCTGGGGCAATGCACCCGGAAACCTGCTGAAGAGAAGAGGAATAATGTACAGGAATGGGAACCCAATGCATGATATTTGCTCATAGGCAGAGGATCCCACCCATGAGAACAGCAAGAATTGAGAGAAAAATGTGAGGCGTTGATAAAGTTTGTATGAAATAACGGGATTTTCGAGTCAGGTTGGAGTTTGATTTTGCACAACAACTATTGGGATGGAGGTCAAACATAGGAGGGTGATACTGGTAAGTAAAAGCTAGATAATGCAACAAGCAGCCAAATATTAAAATAGTAGGATAAGGCACCAATTAATTGTTAGATTTCTCAGGCTAACAATTACTAAAACTGAGCGCACCTTAACAATAACAACATTCCCTTCACGCAACACCATGGAATAAGTTTGTCCTCTTCAAATAGATGTTTAATTCGAGTGTTATTTAGTTAATCAATAAAACCTGTTCATCGCCCCATCATAAACACTGGCTAGATACACATTCATCTGGAGTTGAGTACAAGGACTGTAAGTTATAGGGAGCAACTATATATAGCTATTAGGCAAGTTCCAATGCAATCACGTTTCATCCAATACAGCAGCGTTGATTTAGTTCATTATTCAGATTTTTAGTCGTCATCAAATAAATTTTATAATCCAGAGTTTTCTGAAAGGTTTATTTGATTAACTAGTTACCTACATCACATGAGTTCCATCTTTCTCCTAACCCGTCACCTCTCCGTCTTCACGGCTCATCCCTTCCCTCTGTCTCGTCAAAGCAGGTTACTCCTGCGGTCAATCTGCTTTGACGAACGAGACAATATCAAGTCATGATCCTTTTCTTGCTCATGGTCACTCTTCATTTTCTTGTCTAGGTTGGTAAAATATAGCTGAATGCCGGGTGGCCGAACACAATATGGCAGAATGCTAAACGGCGGCCCTGACCTTTTAGCTGGTTAGTATGCATGCTGGTTTAAACATGGATCACAGGCCCCAGCGAAATGGTGTGCAAGATTAAGCGCATTGTGTGGGCAGGCCACAGCGCTGGAACAAGTATATTTTTCATCAGATTGCAGCTTGGTTAAATGTGAGGATTGTCGCAAGCGATAACTGCGCTGTCATGTCACCGCTTTTCATGCGAATTGTTAATTGAGAGCCACCTGCATGAAAAACAAAACTTTAGAAGAATGCTCAAATTTTATAGTTGAACAAATTCTACTGCTCCCTACCTTGGCAAGAGCGTGAGGTTCGTGGTGCAGGTAGTGGCGCTTTTCCCAGAGCACCTCGCGGTCTTCAGCAGACCCCCTGGATACAAGAAACAAGTTTGATAACTCTGAGTTATCCAGGTAGAAGGAGTGAATAAAACTAATAGGCATGAAAGCATATGTACATATTTCTGAATAAAAACTTTCTAAAACAATTACAAATTGTAGGAAGATGATTGCTATTTCTGCAATTAACGAGCGGAATGATGAGGAACAGGACATCATTTAATTTTCCCCAACCAAACTCATAGTAAAAAAGGGTCTCAACAAAAAAATTGGGCACTAGCGGAAACAGCGTATCAGAGATTTGAAGACAATATACAGAACTTTTTAAATAACAGACACATGGCCGCCTCCTCTCAAATGGACGGTTTTGACAAAGGCAAAGCAGTCTTTACACTCACTTGGGTCACCCAAAACTCTCAGAATTTTTAATCTTTCAGCGCGACAAGGCGCGGATCCCGTCGCTAGAAAAATAATATAAGCTACCTACATTAAAAAAGTTAGCCTCAAACTCGACTACAGTGCCTAGATCAGCAGAGTCGATGTCATTAGCGCACCGTACGCAGCCCTACAATACATACACAAGCTACCTACATGTTAAAAGTGAAGATATCCCTCTCAGCGATGTCCTTGAGCTGCTGTTGTGTGTTGCCATCCAGATCAGCGAAGGGCTGCAGCTGAGGGGGGGAGGGAGTCACCTCAGGGAACATCACCTCACCGGCATACTCAGGGAGCTCCACACCTGGGAGAGGAATCACAAGCGAGGTGAGAATAGTCTTGCTAACGTGTATCGGTTTGTGTATTGTACTGCAACTGATGAAAAGGGAGATTTTATAGGACTGATCAAGTATTTAGATCTGTATTCGCTTGCACATTGCTGTATTACGGGGGAAATTGAAAATTAAAAAAAAAAGTGTATTAGGAGGGTCCAGGAACCGGCTCCTGGGGAAGTATGTGCGTCGATGTTCCGTCCCGGTGGGAGACTCTGCTAAGCCGTAAGCAATTGTAAGAGGGACTGAACAGTCCATGCATTATGGGGGTGGCGACGTCTCCATTAGGTGTCTGTGCGTTAGTCTGCTATGAACAATTCTCAATCGGCTTAGAGTTATCTCAGTCCGTCGGGAACAGCTGCTTGAAGAGACCCAGGGTGTAGGTGTGTCTTTGATAATGCGCTATTTATTTCTCATATGAACATTAGACCATTCCATTTCCCGTTTATTTCGCACAGCTCTTTTAATCGCTGGGTATAAGTCTATATGGGAGTGAACGTTGATTTGCTGGGCCAGGCGCCGCTGCAGCTCTTTGCGCCGCTTCGTCCGCCTGCTCATTGCCCACCCCAATAGTGGCCCGGAACCCAGCACAAACGGACGTTCTTGTTTCTGGAGAACAATCGCACAAGCCAGCGTAAGATTGCGGAAACAACCGGATGGCGATTGTTGAAGGTCTCCAAGGTTTGAACCGCGATAAGCGAATCACTAAAGATTGAAATATTGGTGCCTGGAAGAGTATCGGCTTTCAAGAGAGCGTCGCCAATGGCTGAGAGTTCCGCAGTGAAGACTGACGCTGATGGCGGAAGTCTCCTAGCAACGACGCGCCCGGGGAGCACCACTGCACAACCCCCAACATCTTCGTCTTTCGATCCATCAGTGAAGATATGCAACCTACCAGCGTGATGGGTCTCCGTATGGGCTATAAAAGTAGCTAGAAGATTTTGGGGTGCAACATCTGCCTTTCGCCCAGAAAAATAGTGGGGACAGAACAGATTTTCTGGTATACGCCAGATGGGAATAGGATTTTGCGGGAGAGGGCCCACCATGATACTTGGCAGCCCAAGCTCAACAGTGAGATGCTCAATGCGCTCTGAGAAGCTCGTGGAAGGAGCCAGTTTGGGGTGGAACAGTCGGACTGTGGTACATGTAGGAGAGGTGGGGTGAGTTAATATATGGCAATGGAACTGGAGGTCAATTTTTTCTCGTCGTAAAGCAAGGCTAGGCTCACCAGTCTCACAAAGAAGACTGACAATAGGGGAGGAGCGGAAAGCTCTAGTACAAACGCAAAGGGCGGCATAGTAAACTGGTTTCAGTGTTTTGAGATCATTTTATTTTTAGTTTCGCAGAATCATGGACAACGCTTTCATAGTCCAGTTTGGACCGTATGATAGCACGGTATCGGGATAATGATGTTGTTCTGTCTGCCCCCTAGGTGCAGTGAGATGCAATCCGAAGAATGATACATCGCTGTGAGCGGTCTGTTTTCAGTTGTTGCACGTGGCGTTTCCAGGTTAGTTTCTGGTCAAATATTAGTCCTAGGCAGCGGACTGTTGGTAGGAATGGGATCATTTCTTCATAGAGTCTGAGGTCTGGTTCCGTGTAGGTGCGGAACCGATGGATATGAAGTGCACATGTTTTGCCTTTAGATACTGTAAAGCCTCGAGATTCTGTCCAAGCAACCACCTGAGCAATTGCACTCTGTAGTGGACGCTGGAATGGGGAGAAAACTGGTGCCGATGCGTATATCATTGAGTCGGTAACGTACAGACACCCATTCACGGGGGGGGGGATGGACCACCCCCGTGATCCGATTAATGGCAATCGCTAATAGAGTACACGAAAGGACGCTAAGTGACCCTGGAGTCCCATCTGATGGATTTATCGGAGGATGCCATAGCGCCAGGTTGTATCGTATGCCTTCTCATGGTCAAAGAAAATGCAAACAGCGTGTTGCTTGCAGTCCAAGGCCCCTTGGATATCAGTCACAACGCGTAGTAATGCGTCTTGCGCTGATAGCATCTTTCGAAACCCGAATTGTAATGGGGAAAGGAGTGAGTTTGGTTCTAATTGCCAAGTCAGTCGGGCATTCACTATCTTTTCCAGAACCTCCGCCACACGTGAAGTGAGGGCTATAGGGCGGTAGCTGGGTAATTGATCGGTAGGCTTGCCAGGTTTTGGGAAAAACAGAACCACTGCCTCCCTCAACCGATCGGGATAGAAGTGGGTAGACCAGACTGTGTTGTAAATATGACACAAGTAAGAAAGTGCAGATGGATGTAGGTGCTGGAGCATCTCGTAGGAGATTCAATTTGCACCAGGAGCAGAGGGGTTGGAGGTGCGAATAACATCGTGGATCTCGTGATAGGTTCATTGTAAGGTATGTGAGAATTAATGGTGCCGTACGCTTTGTATTACGGAAGGCTGGGCTGTACCCAGAACCCAAGCTGACGAAGGAGTAGAGTGTTGCAAAGAGTTCAGAGACTTCTTGCGGATTGGTGTAGGTCGTTGGGGGGGGGATGAGAACAGTACTTTCCCGTCATTTTTCGTATGCGGGACCACACTTTAGACATGGGTGTGGTCACATTAATGGACGATTCAAAGTTCTGCTATGATTTTCTTCGAGACAAAAGGTTTATATTTCGTGCTCTAGCGGTTTTTCGCCTATACGTGATTTTATCTGCTACCGTCTTGGTGCGCCGGTATCGATTGAATGCACGCTTCCTCTGCCGTTTTGCCATTTTGCAAAGGTCGCTCCACCAGGGTGTCCTAATTTTACGCGGTGTTCCCATGATTATAGGGATGCTGCGGTCTGCAGCGTGGAGGAGGGTACTATAAAAGTTTTCCACCATCTCGTTACAAGATTTGTCCTGAGGTGGGAGAGGTGTTGTTGTATAAGCGGTGAAGAATTGCCAGTTGGCTTTACGCATTATGTATTGGCGAGCGGCAGACATATCTTCAGGATGGAAAGTAGTGATGGTGATGGGGAAGTGATCACTCTCATAGGGCTCCTCCAACACTCGCCAGGTAAGTTCTGGGAGAGGACTGGGGAGCAGAAGGATAAGTCAATAGCCGATAGCGACGCTGTCTGGGTATGGAAGTGAGTCGGTTCTCCAGTATTAAGGCGCGTAATATCAGAAGACAGAAAAAATGCTTCGACGTGTCTTCAGCGTCCATCAGCCACGTCCCCCCCC
>SDVV010018668.1:0-13705 GCA_016164225.1 Gammarus roeselii
ATGTCCACTTACCCTACGAGCTGAAATCGTTGTACGGTAGCGATTTGGTTCCCGGAGCCGCGCCGAGACCGATTTCCATTCGCCTTACAAACATCGCACCTCCAAGGGAAGTGACTTCATTCCTGCAGCAGCCTTGATAGCTCAGTCAACTTCCCTTACGAGCTGATATCATTGTAGAGTAGTGACATTGTTCTCGGAGACGCACCGGGACCGACATCCATTTGCCTCACAGCCTCGCACCTCCAAGGGAAGTTCATTCAGTAATTGAGCAGCCCCGAGAACTCAGTCGACTACCCCTATAAGCTGATATCGTTGTATGAGAGTGATTTTGCTCTCGGAGTCGCGCCGAGACCGGTCTTCGTTTGCCTAACATTCATTGAACCTCCAGGAGAAGTACTTCATTACCGCAGCAGATCCGAGAACCTCCATTTGCCTTACAGTCATTGCATCTCCAGGGAAAGTATTTTCATTCCCGCAGCAGATCCGTAAAACAATGTCCACTTCCCCTACGAATTGGAATCGTTGTAGGATAGTGACTTTTTTCTCGGAGCCATACCGAGAGCAATTTCAAAGTTCTTAACAAGCATCGCTACTTCAAGGGAGTCATTTCACTTCAGCAGCAGCCCCGAGATCCATGTCCTCTTCATCCACGAGCCGATATAATTGTAGGAGAGTTACTTCGTTCTCAGAGCCACCCTTAGACCGATTTCCATATGCCATAAAGTCATCGAACCTCCAGGCGAAGTGACTTCAATCCTGCAGACGATCCGAAAACCATGTACACTTCTTCAACGAGCCGAGATCGTTGTAGGAAACTGACATTGTTCACGGAGCCGCCCCGAGAGCGAATTCAAAGTTCCTCACACGAATCGCTACACCAAGGAAGTGACTTCATTTCAGGAGCAGCTCCGAGAACTATGTCGTCTTCATCTACGAGCCGATATCATTGTAGGGGAGTTACTTCGTTCTCTGAACCGCCCCGAGACTGATTTCGATTTGACTTGAAATTATCGCATCTCCAGGGGAAGTGACTTCATTCCTGCAGCAGCCCCGAGAAACATGTCCACTAACCCTACGAGCTGAAATCGTTGTACGGTATTGATTTGGTTCCCGGAGCCGCGCCGAGACCGATTTCCATTCGCTTTACAAACACAAACATTGCACCTCAAAGGGAAGTGACTTCATTCCTGCAGCAGCCTCGATAACTCAGTCGACTTTCTTACGAGCTGAGATCATTCTAGGGTAGTGACATTGTTCTCGGAGACGCACCGAGACCGATACCCATTTGCCTTACAGCTATTGCACGTCCAAAAAAGAAACTCCATTCTTGCAGCAGCCCCGCGAACTAAGTCGATTTCCCCCACAAGCTGATATCGTTGTAAGAGAGTGACATTGCTCTCGGAGTCGCGCAGAGACCTGTCTCCATTTGCCTAACATTCATTGAACCTCCAGGGGAAGTACTTCATTACCGCAGCAGATCCGAGAACCTTGTCCACTAACACTACGAGCTGAGATCGTTGTCGTCCCTGACTTCGTTCTTGGTGCCGCGTCGAGAGCGATTTCAAAGTTCCCTACAAGCATCGCCATGTCAAGGGAGTATATTCATTCCTGCAGCAGCTCCGAGAACTCTGTCGACATCGCCACTTCAATCGAGTGACTTCATTCCTGCAAGGGCCCTGGAAACTCTGTCCATTCCATCTACGTTTTGAGATAATTGTTGGAAAGTGACATTGTTCCCGGAGACGCGCCGAGACCGATTTCCATTTGCCTTACAGTCATTGCACGTCTAAGATTTATGCAGCAGCCCCGAGAACCATGTCCACTTCCCCTACGAGCTGGAATCGTCGTAGGGTAATGACTTTGTTCTCGGAGCCGCCCCGAGAGCAAGTCCAAAGTTCCCAACAAGCATCGACATTCCCAGGGAGTAACTTCATCCCTTCAGCAGCTCCGAGAACAAGCCGAGATCATTGTAAGAGAGTTACTTTGTTCTCGAGTCGCCCAGCGACCGATTTTCCTTTGCCCAACAGTTATTGCACCTCCAGTGAAAGTGACTTCATTTCTGCAGCAGTCACGAGAACCATGTCCTCTTTACCTATGATCCGAGTTCACTGTTGGGTAGTGACATTGTTCTGGGAGCCGCGAAGAGACCGATTTCCATATGCCTAACAGGTTTTGCACCTCCAAGGGGAGTGACTTCATTCCTGCAGCAGCCCCGAGAAGTCAGTCAACTTATTCTACGAATTGAGATCATGGTAGGGTAGTAACATTGTTCTCTGAGCAGCGCCGAAACCGACATCCATTTGCCTCACAGCCTCGCATCTTCAAGGGAAGATACTTCGTTCCTTGAGCAACCCCGAGAACTTAGTCGACTTCCCCTACAAGTCGGGATCGTTGTGAGGGAGTGACATTGCTCTCGGAGTCGCGCCGAGACCAACCTTCATTTGCCTTAAAGTCATTGCATCTCCAAGGAAAGCATTTTCATTCCTGCAGCAGATCCGTAAAACAATGTTCACTTCCCCTACGAACTGAAATCGTTTTAGGGTAGTGACTTTGTTCTCGGAGCCGCCCCGAGAGCGATTTCAAAGTTCCTCACACGAATCGTCACACCAAGGAAGTGACTTCATTCCTGCAACAGCTCCGAGAACAATGTCTTCTTCCCCTACGAGCTGAAATCGTCCGTAGAAAAGTGACTTTGTTCACGGAGCCGCCCCGGGAGCGATTTTATAGTTCCTAACAAGCATCGTCATATCAAGGGAGTAACTTCATCCCTGCAGCAGCTCCGAGAACTCTGTCCACTTCATCCACAAGCCGAGATCATTGTAGGAGAGTTACTTTGTTCTCGACCGCCCCGCGACTGATTTTCCTTTGACCTACAGCTATTGCACCTCCAGTGGAAGTGACTTAATTTTTGCAGCAGTCACGAGAATCATGTCCTCTTTCCCTATGATTTGAGTTCACTGTTGGGTAGTGACATTGTTTTCGGAGACGCGATGATACCGATTTCCATTTCCTTACAGTCATTGCACCTCCAGGCTAAGTGACTTCATCCCTGCAGACGATCCGAAAACCATGTACACTTCTTCTACGAGCCGAGATCGTTGTAGGGTGATGACTTTGTTCTCGGAGCCGCCCGGAGAGCGATTTCAAAGTTCCCTACAAGCATCGTCACTCCAAGGGAGTGACCTCATTTCAGCAGCAGTCATGAGAAACATGTCCTTTTCCCCAACAAGCTGAAGTCATCCGTAAGGTTTATGACTTTGTTCCCGGAGCCACCCCGAGAGCGATTTCAAAGTTCCTAACAATCATCGTCATGTCAAAGGAGTAACTTCATTCCTGCAGCAGCTCCGAGAACTCTGTCCACATCGCCACTTCAATCGAGTGACTTCATTCCTGCAAGGGCCCTGAAAACTCTGTCCACTCTATCTACGTTTTTAGATTATTGTTGGAAATTGACATTGTTCCCGAAGACGCGCAGAGACCGATTTCCATTTGACTTAGTCATTGCACGTCTAAGAGAAGTGACTTCATTCGTGCAGCAGCACCGAGAACAACGTCCAACTCCCCTACGAGCTGAAATCGTTGTAGGGTAATGACTCTGTTCTCGGAGCCGCCCCGAGAGCAATTTCAAAGTTCCTAACTAGCATCGCTGTTTTAAGGGAGTAACTTCATTCCTGCAGCAGCTTCGAGAACCCTAACCACTTCATCCACAAGCCGAGATCATTGTTGGCGAGTTACTTTTTTCACGAGTCTCCCCGCGACCGATTTTCCATTGCCCTACAGCTATTGCACTTCCAGTGAAAGTGACATCATTTCAGCAGCAGTCACGTGAACCATGTCCTCTCCCCTATGATCCGAGTTCATTGTTGGGTAGTGACATTGTTCTAGGAGCCGCGATTAGACCGATTTCCGTATGCCTAACAGGTATTGCACCTCCAAGGGAAGTGACTTCATTCCTGCAGCAGCCCCGAGAATTCAGTCGGCTTATTCTAAGTATTGAGATCATTGTAGGGTAGTGACATTGTTCATTGAGCAACGCCGAAACCGACATCTATTTGCCTCACAGCCTCGCACCTCCAAGGGAAGATACTTCGTTTTTTGAGCAACCCCGAGAACTCAGTCTACTTCCCCTACAAGCCGGGACCGTTGTGAGGGAGTGACATTGCTCTCGGAGTCGCGCCGAGACCGATCTCCATTTGCCTTACAGTCATTGCATCTCCAGGGAATGTATTTTCATTCCCGCTGCAGATCTGTGAAACAATGTCCACTTCCCTTACGAACTGAAATCGTTTTAGGGTAGATACTTTGTTCTCGAAGCCGCCCCGAGAGCAATTTCAAAGTTCCTCACAAGAATCGCCACTCCAAGGAAATGATATCATTCTTGAAGCAGCCCCGAGAACTATCTCCTCTTCATCTACGAGCCGATATGATTGTAGAAGAGTTACTTCATTCACCGAGACGAACCGAGACCAATTTTGATTTGCCTTGTAGCTAACGCACCTCCAGGGGAAGTGACTTCATTCCTGCAGCAGCCCCAATAACCTTGTCCATTCACCCTACGAGCTGAAATCGTTGTACGGTAGCGATTTGTTTCTCGGAGCCACGCCGTGACCGATTTCCATTCGCCTAACAACCATCGCACCTCCAAGAGAAGTGACTTCATTCCAGAAGCAGCCTTGATAACTCAGTCGACTTACCCTACGAGCTGAGATCAATGTAGGGTAGTGACATTGTTCTCGGAGACGCACCGAGACCGATTTCCATTTGCCTTACAGCTATTGCACCTCCAAGAGAAGTGACTACATTCCTGCAGCAGATCCGTAAACAATGTCCACTTCCCCTACGAACTGAAATCGTTGTAGAGTAGTGACTTTGTTCTCGGAGCCACCCCGAGAGCAATTTCAAAGTTCTTAACAAGAATCGCTACTTCAATGGAGTGATTTCACTTCAACAGCAGCCCCGAGATCCATGTCCTCTTCATCCTCGAGCCGATATCATTGTAGGAGAGTTACTTCGTTCTCAGAGCCACCCCGAGACCGATTTCCATTTGCCTTACAGTCATTGCACCTCCAGGCGAAGTGACTTCATTCCTGCAGACGATCCGAAAACCATGTACACGTTCCTCTACGAGCCGAGATCGTTGTAGGAAACTGACTTTGTTCACGGAGCCGCCCCGGGAGCGATTTCAAAGTTCCTCACACGAATCGCCACACCAAGGAAGTGACTTCATTCCAGCAGCAGCTCGAAGAACTATGTCCTCTTCATCTACGAGCCAATATCATTTTAGGAGAGTTACTTCGGTCTCTGAGCTGCCCCGAGACTGATTTCGATTTCCCTTGAAGCTATGGCATCTCCAGGGGAAGTGACTTCATTCCTGCAGCAGCCTCGAGAACCATGTCCACTTACCCTACGAGCTGAAATCGTTGTACGGTAGCGATTTGGTTCCCTGAGCCGCGTCGAGACCGATTTCCATTTGCCTTACAAACATCGCACCTCCTAGGGAAGTGACTTCATTCCTGCAGCAGCCTCGATAACTCAGTCGACTTCCCTTACGAGCTGAGATCATTGTAGGGTAGTGACATTGTTCTCGGAGACGCACCGAGACCGATTTCCATTTGCCTTACAGCTATTGCACGTCCAAAAAAGTAACTCCATTCCTGCAGCAGCCCCGCGAACTAAGTCGACTTCCCCTACAAGCTGATATCGTTGTAATAGAGTGACATTGCTCTCGGAGTCGCGCCGAGACCGGTCTTCATTTGCCTAACGTCCATTGAACCTCCAGTGGAAGTACTTCATTACCGCAGCAGATCCGAGAAACTTGTCCACCCACACTACGAGCTGAGATCGTGATTGGGTACTGACTTTGTTCTCGGAGCCGCCCCGAAACAATTTCATAGTTCCTTACTAGCATCGTGACTTCATTTCAGCAGCAGCTCCGAGAACCATGTCCCCTACCCCTACGAGCTGAAATCGTCCGTAGAATAGTGACTTTGTTCACGGACCCGCCCCGGGAAGGATTTTATAGTTCCTAACAAGCATCGTCATTTCAAGGGAGTAATTTCCTTCCTGCAGCAGCTTCGAGAACTCTGTCCACTTCATCCACAAGCCGAGATCATTGTAGGAGAGTTACTTTGTTTTCGACCGCCCCGCGACCGATTTTTCTTTGTCCTACAGCTATTGCACCTCTAGTGGAAGTGACTTCATTTCTGCAGCAGTCACGAGAACCATGTCCTCTTCCCTTATGATCCGAGCTCAATGTTGGGTGTGACATTGTTTTCGGAGCCGCGATGAGACCGATTTCCATTTGCCTTACAGTCATTGCACCTCCAGGCGAAGTGACTTCATCCTTGCGGACGATCCGATAACCATGTACACTACCTCTACGAGCCGAGATCGTTATAGGGTAGTGACTTTGTTCCTGGAGCCGCCCCGAGAGCGATTTCAAAGTTCCGCATAAGAATCGCCACTCCAAGGGACTGACTTTATTCCAGCAGCAGCCCCGAGAACTATGTCCTCATCATCTACGATCCGATATCAATGTAGAAGAATTACTTCATTCTCTGAGCCGCCCCGAGACCGATTTCGATTTGCCTTGCAGCTAACGCACTTCCAGGGGAAGTGACTTCATTCCTGCAGCAGCCCCGAGAACCATGTCCATTTACCATACGAGCTGAAATCGTTGTATGGTAGCGATTTGGTTCTCGGAGCCACTCCGCGACCGATTTCCATTCGCCTTACAACCATCGCACCTCCAAGTGAAATGACTTCATTCCTGCAGCAGCCTCGATAACTCAGTCGAGTTCCCCTACGAGCTGAGATCATTGTAGGGTAGTGACATTGTTCCCGGATACGCACCGAGACCGATTTTCATTTACCTTACAGCTATTACACTTCCAAGGGAAGTAACTTCATTCTTGCAGCAGCCCCGCGAACTAAGTCGACTTCCCCTACAAGCTGATATCGTTGTAAGAGAGTGACATTGCTCCCGGAGTCGCGCCGGGACCGGTCTCCATTTGCCTAACAGTCATTGCACCTCCACGGGAAGTACTTTATTCCCGCAGCAGATCCGAGAACCATGTCCACTTCCCTTACGAGCTGAGATCGTTGTCGTACCTGACTTCGTTCTCAGTGCCACCCCGAGTGCGATTTCAGAGTTCCCTACAAGCATCGTCACTCCAAGGGAGTGACCTCATTTCAGCAGCAGTCATGAGAACCATGTCCACTTCCCCCTACAAGCTGAAGTCATCCGTAGGGTGGTGACTTTGATCCCGGAGCCGCCTCGAGAGCGATTTCAAAGTTCCTAACAAGCATCGCCATGTCAAGGGAGTAACTTCATTCCTGCAGCAGCTCCGAGAACTCTGTCCACATCGCCACTTCAACCGAGTGACTTCATTCTTGCAAGGGCCCTGAAAATTCTGTCCTCTCCATCTACGTTTTGAGATCATTGTTGGGAAGTGACATTGTTCCTGGAGACGAACCGAGACCGATTTCTATTTGCCTTACAGTGATTGCACCCCGAGAATCATTCCACTTCCCCTACGAGCTGAAATCGTTGTAGGGTAATGACTTTGTTCTCGGAGCCGCCCCGAGAGCAATTTCAAAGTTCCTAACAGCATCGCCACACCAAGGAAGTGACTTCATTCCTGCAACAGCTCCGAGAACTATGTCCTCTTCATCTACAAGCCGATATCATTGTAGGAGAGTTACTTCGTTCTCTGAGCCGCCCCGAGACCGATTTCCATTTGCCTTACAGTAATCGCACCTCCAGGCGAAAGGACTTCATTCCTGCAGACGATCCGATAACCATGTACACTTCCTCTACGAGCCAAGATCGTTGTAGGAAAGTGACTTTGTTCACGGAGCCACCCCGAGAGCGATTTCAAAGTTCCTCACACGAATCGCCACACCAAGGAAGTGACTTCATTCTTGCAGCAGCTCCGAGAACTATGTCCTCTTCATCTACGAGCCGATATCATTGTAAGTAGGAGAGTTACTTTGTTCTCTGAGCCACCCCGGGACTGATTTCGATTTGTCTTAAAGCTATCGCACCTCCAGGGGAAGTGACTTCATTCCTGCAGCAGCCCCGAGAACCCTGTCCACTTACCCTACGAGCTGAAATCATTGTACGGTAGCGATTTGGTTCCCGGAGCCACGCCAAGACCGATTTCTATTCGCCTTACAAACATCGCACCTCCAAGGAAAGTGACTCCATTCCTGCAGCAGCCTCGATAACTCAGTCGACTTCCCCCACGAGTTGAGATCATTGTAGGGTAGTGACATTGTTCCTGGAGACGCACCGAGACCGATTTCCATTTGCCTTACAGCTATTGCACGTCCAAGGGAAGTAACTTCATTCATGCAGCAGCCCCTCGAACTAAGCCGACTTCCCCTGCAAGCTGATATCGTTGTAAGAGAGTGACATTGCTCTCGGAGTCGAGCCGAGACCGGTCTCCATTTTCCTAACATTCATCGAACCTTCAGGGGAAGTACTTCATTACCGCAGCAGATTCGAGAAACTTGTCCACTCACACTACGAGCTGAGATCGTGATTGGGTACTGACTTTGTTCTCGGAGCCGCCCCGAAACGATTTCATAGTTCCTTCCAGCATCGTGACTTCATTTCAGCAGCAGCTCCGAGAACCATGTCCCCTACCCCTACGAGCTGAAATCGTCCGTAGAATAGTGACTTTATTCACGGACCCGCCCCGGGGGCAATTTTACAGTTCCTAACAAGCATCGTCATTTCAAGGAAGTAACTTCATTCCTGCAGCAGCGAGAACTCTGTCCACTTCATCCACAAGCCGAGATCATAGTAGGAGAGTTACTTTGTTCTCGACCGCCCCGCGATCGATTTTCTTTGCCCTACAGCTATTGCAAATCCAGGGAAAGTGTCTTTATTTCTGCAGCAGTCACGAGAAACATGTCCTCTTCCCCTATAATCCAAGTTCACTGTTGGGTAGTGACATTGTTCTAGGAGCCGCGATGAGACCGATTTCCATTTGCCTTACAGCTATTGCACGTCTAAGGGAAGTGACTTCATTCCTGCTGCAGCCCCGAGAACTCAGTCGACTTTCCCTACAAGCCGAAATCGTTGTAAGGGAGTGATATTGCTCTCAGAGTCGCGCCGAGACCGATCTCCATTTGCCTAACCGTCATTGCACCTCCACGGTAAGAACTTCATTCCCCCAGCTGATCCGAGAACCATTTCCACTTCCCCTACTAGCTGAGATCGTTGTCGTACCTGACTTCATTCTCGGTGTCGCCCCGCGAACGATTTCAAAGTTCCCTACAAGCATCGTCACTCCAAGGGAGTGACCTCATTTCAGCAGCAGCCACGAAAACCATGTCCACTATCCCTATAAGCTGAAGTCATCCGTAGGCTGGTGACTTTGTTCCAAGCCGCCCCGAGAGCGATTTCAAAGTTCCTAACAAGCATCGCCATGTCAAGGGAGTAACTCATTCCTGCAGCAGCTCCAAGAACTCTGCCCACATCGCCACTTCAATCGAGTGACTTCATTCCTGCAAGGACCCTGAAAACTCTGTCCACTCCATCTACGTTTTTAGATCATTGTTGGAGAGTGACATTTTTCCTGGAGACGCGTCGAGACCGTTTCCCATTTGCCTAAGTCATTGCACGTCTAAGATTCGTGCAGCAGCCCCGAGAACCATGTCCACTTCCCCTACGAGCTGAAATCGTTGTAGGGTAATGAATTTGTTCTCGGAGCCTCCTCGAGAGCAATTTCAAAGTTCCTAAGAAGCATCGCCATTTAAAGGGAGTAACTTCATTCCTGCAGCAACTCCGAGAACCCTAACCACTTTATCATCAACCCGAGATCAATGTAGGAGAGTTACTTTGTTCTCGGGTCGCCCAACGACTGATTTTCCGTTGCCCTACAGCTATTGCACCTCCAGTGAAAGTGACTTCATTTCTGCAGCAGTCACGAGAACCATGTCCTCTTCCCCTATGATCCGAGTTCACTGTTGGGTAGTGACATTGTTCTAAGAGCCGCGATGAGACCGATTTCCATATGCCTAAGAGGTATTGCACCTCCAAGGGAAGTGACTGCATTCCTGCAGATGCCCCAAAAAGTCAGTCAACTTCCTCAACGAATTGAGATCATTGTAGGGTAGTGACATTGTTCTCTGAGCAGCGCCGAAACCGACATCCATTTGCCTCACAGCCTCGCACCTCTCAGGGAAGATACTTCGTTCCTTGAGCAGCACCGAGAACTCAGTCGACTTCCCATAAAAACTGGGAACGTTGTGAGGGAGTGGCATTGCTCTCGGAGTCGCGCCGAGAGCGATCTCCATTTGCCTTACAGTCATTGCATCTCCAGGGAAAGTATTTTCATTCCCGCAGCATATCAGTAAAACAATGTCCACTTCCCCTACGAACTGAAATCGTTGTAGGGTAGTGAATTTGTTCCCGGAGCCGCCCCGTGAGCGATTTCAAAGTTCCTCACATGAATGGCCACTCCAAGGAAGGGACTTCATTCCTTCAGCAGCCCCGAGAACTATGTCTTCTTCATCTACGAGCCGATATCATTGTAGGGGAGTTACTTCATTCTCTGAGCCGCCTCGAGACCGATTTCTATTTGCCTTGCAGCTAACGCACCTCCAGGGGAAGTGACTTCATTCCTGCAGCAGCCCCGGGAACCTTGTCCATTTACCCTACGAGCTGGCATCATTGTACGGTAGCGATTTGGTTCTCGGAGACACGCCGCGACCGATTTCCATTCGCTTTAAAACCTCGCACCCTCAAGGGAAGTGACTTCATTCCTGCAACAGCCTTGATAACTCAGTCGACTTCCCCTACGAGCTGAGATCATTGTAGGGTGGTGACATTGTTCTCGGAGACGCACCGAGACCGATTTCCATTTGCCTCAGCGCTATTGCACGTCCAAGAGAAGTGACTTCATTCCTGCAGCAGCCCCGAGAACTCAGTCGACTTTCCCAAGAAGCCGAAATCGTTTTAAGGGAGTGACATTGCTCTCGGAGTCACGCCGAGACCGATCTCCATTTGCTTAACTTTAATTGAACCTCCAGGGGAAGTACTTCATAACCGCAGCAGATCCGAGAACCATTTCCACTTCCCCTACAAGCTGAAGTCATCCGTAGGGTGGTGAC
Source organism: Gammarus roeselii (assembly GCA_016164225.1). NCBI lineage: Eukaryota > Metazoa > Arthropoda > Malacostraca > Amphipoda > Gammaridae > Gammarus > Gammarus roeselii. The sequence continues at coordinate 11,125 of SDVV010018668.1, forward strand.
TTTGTTCCCGGAGCTGCCCCGCGAGCGATTTCAAAGTTTCTAACAAGCATCGCCATGTCAAGGGAGTAATTTCATTCCTGCAGCAGCTCCGAGAACTCTGTCCACATCGCCACTTAAATCGAGTGACTTCATTCCTGCGAGGGCCCTGAAAACTCTGTCCACTCCATCTACGTTTTGAGATCATTGTTGGAAAGTGACATTGTTCCCGGAGACGCGCCGAGACCGATTTGCATTTGCCTTACAGTCATTGCACGTCTAAGCAAAGTGACTTCATTCGTGCAGTAGCCCCGAGAACCATGTCCACTTCCCCTACGAGATGAAATCGTTGTAGGGTAATGACTTCGTTTTCGGAGCCGCCCCGAGAGCAATTTCAAAGTTCCTAACAAGCATCGCCATTTCAAGGGAGTAACTTCATTCCTGCAGCCCCTCCGAGAACCCTAACCACTTCATCCACAAGCCGAGATCATTGTAGGAGAGTTACTTTGTTCTCGAGTCGCCCAGCGACCGATTTTCCTTTGCCCTAGAGCTATTGCACCTCCAGTGAAAGTGACTTTATTTCAGCAGCAGTCACGAGAACCATGTCCTCTTCCCCTATGATCCGAGTTCACTTTTGGGTAGTGACATTGTTCTAGGAGCCGCGATGAGACCGATTTCCACATGCCTAACAGGTATTGCACCTCCAAGGGAAGTGACTTCATTCTTGCAGCAGCCTCGAGAAGTCAGTCGACTTCGTCCACGAATTGAGATCATTGTTGGGTAGTGACATTGTTCTCTGAGCAGCGCCGAAACCGACATCCATTTGCCTCACAGCCTCGCACCTCCAAGGGCAGATACTTCGTTCCATGAGCAACCCCGAGAACTCAGTCGACTTCCCCTACAAGCCGGGATCATTGTAAGGGAGTGACATTGCTCTCGGAGTCACGCCGAGACCGATCTCCATTTGCCTTACAGTCATGGCATCTCCAAGGAAAGTATTTTCTTTATCGCAGCAGAACCGTAAAACAATGTCCACTTCCCCTACGAACTGAAATCGTTGTAGGGTAGTGACTTTTTTCTCGGAGCCACCCCGAAAGCAATTTCAAAGTTCTTAACAAGCATCGCTACTTTAAGGGAGTGATTTCATTTCAGCAGCAGCCCCGAGATCCATGACCTCTTCATCCACTAGCCGATATCATTTTAGGAGAGTTACTTCGTTCTCTGAGCCGCCCCGAGACCGATTTCCATTTGCCTTACAGTCATCGCACCTCCAGGCGAAGTGACTATATTCCTGCAGACGCTCCGCAAACCATGTACACTTCCTCTAGGAGCCAAGATCGTTGTAGGAAAGTGACTTTGTTCACGGAGCCGCCCCGAGAGCGATTTCAAAGTTCCTCACACGAATTGCCACTCCAGAGATGTGACTTATTCCTGCAGCAGCCCCGAAAACTATGTCCTCTTAATCTACGAGCCGATATCATTGAAGAAGAGTTACTTCGTTTTCTGAGCCGCCCCGAGACCGATTTCGATTTGATTATAGCTATCGCACCTCCAGGGAAAGTGACTTCATTCCTGCAGCAGCCCCGAGAACCATGTCCTCTCACCTACGAGCTGAAATCGTTGTACGGTAGTGATTTGGTTCCCAGAGCCACGCCGAGACCGATTTCCATCCGCCTTACAAACATCGCAATTCCGAGGGAAATGACTTCATTCCTGCAGCAGCCTCGATAACTCAGTCGACTTTCCCGACGAGCTGAAATCATTGTAGGGTAGTGACATTGTTCTCGGAGACGCACCGAGACCGATTTTCATTTGCCTTACTGCTATTAAACGTCCAAGGGAAGTGACTTCATTCCTGCAGCAGCCCCGAGAACTCAGTCGACTTTCCCTGCAAGCCGAAATCGTTGTATGGGAGTGACATTGCTCTCGGAGTCGCGCCAAGAATGATCTACATTTGCCTAACAGTCATTGCACCATCACGGGAAGTACTTCATTCCCGCAGCAGATCCGAGAACCATGTTCACTTCCCCAACGAGCTGAGATCGTTGTCGTTCCTGACTTCGTTCTCGGTGCCGCCCCGAGAGCGATTTCAAAGTTCCCTACAAGCATCGTCACCCCAGGAGAGTGACCTCATTTCAGCAGCAGCCATGAGAACCATTTCAACTTCCCCTACAAGCTGAAGTCATCCGTAGGGTGGTGATTTTGTTCCCGGAGCTGCCCCGCGAGCGATTTCAAAGTTCCTAACAAGCATTGCCATGTCAAGGGAGTAACTTCTTTCCTGCAGCAGCTCCGAGAACTCTGTCCACTTCATCCACAAGCCGAGATCATTGTAGGAGAGTTACTTTGTTCTCGACCGCCCCGCGACCGATTTTCCTTTGCCCTACAGCTATTGCCCCTCCAGTGGAAATGACTTCATTCCTGCAACAGCCCCGAGAACCACGTCCACTTACCCTAAGAGCTGAAATCGTTGTTCGGTAGCGATTTGGTTCCCGGAGCCGCGCCGAGAGCGATTTCCATTCGCCTTACAAACATCGCACCTCCAAGGGAAGTGACTTCATTCCTGCAGCAGCCTCGATAAATCAGTCGACTTCCCCTACGAGCTGAG
>SDVV010018669.1:0-13704 GCA_016164225.1 Gammarus roeselii
CGCGGTCACCAGAGCCGCCACCGCGGTCACCAGAGCCGCCACCGCGGTCACCAGAGCCGCCACCGCGGTCACCAGAGCCGCCACCGCGTTCACCAGAGCCGCCACCGCGGTCACCAGAGCCGCCACCGCGGTCACCAGAGCCGCCCAGCGGGCACCAGAGTCGCCACCGCGGCCACCAGCACCCTTATTGCAGTCATCAGCACAAACACGGAGGCCCCCAGCACTACCACCAGCAACGCTGTAAGTGGCTATCTTGGCTTGATATAAAGTGAACTACTTCACCGGTGATTGGCATGTAAGTAAAGGGGGTGGAATTAAAGACGTCTCCACAGACAATTGTTTATTGGGTGACAGACTTCACAAAAACTCTCTTAAAGGAAAATGGGCCCTAAAAAAAACAGAACACTATTTGGTTATTTAAAACAAAGCAATGTATTAAATCATTGGATCTCTAAAATCAGCAGTAAACACACAAACAGAGACTAAACAACCACTAGATCTAACTTAACAGGCAACCTGCAGTGCCCATTCAGAGCAAAAGTAAAACAGCTCACAAGCCTTGGCTCATTTTATTTAATATCAGGTCCGTGCATAACAGTTCAACCCTTGCCATATATTAGAATGTAAAAAAAATACTAGAAAAACAAATAGGCATAGGTATAAAAATCTTAGAACATTTCTCCTCCACTGTAATAGTGGCCTTGAACAAAAGTTAACCACAGAAAGATATTTTACGCAGCCTGAGAACCTCTCAACGCAACTTTAAGGCTTCAAATTTCAGCAAACAAGTTAATTTCTTACTACTTGAGGTGATAAAAAAAAACATGGAGCAACCTAAGTCATTAAGAGAACTGATGAAATGAACGACAGAACCACACTAGCTTCACTTATTTCCCATTAAAATAAATCAAATAGTTTTGGCCAGCAAAACATTAAAAGACTTACATCAATCACACATGGTTTAACTGCCTAGCAACTCTCCAACCTAAGGATGTGACAACTCCCTCTCAGCATCTGCATATCAGCGGCCACAGCTAAAATTTTTAAAGTTCTTCTAGTAGATTTAGGTACTGGCCCTCTCTAGCCACCGAACAGAATATAATTGTCATTTCAGGATATGAAACTCACCAGTAGTTTATCCTCTAGCCAACCTACATGTGACAACAATCAACTCCGCACTAAACTTTTGATCTGACATCACAGCACTAGCCTGGGAATAGAAAAACATTAAACATCAACTTGTATATGAAGACATATTTTTCTATGTAAACACATCTAACAAGAAAACTCATCTCCCTTGGGGTGTGACACAACCCAACAATGTACTCAACCGGAGTGTTAAACCCACCCGAACATAGGAACTTGACAAGCAGCCCTTCTGGCAAGGCTCAGACATGCTAACAGAAGCCCCCCCATTAAATATAATTTTATTACAATCTCACTTTACTTTATTTTGTCTGAGTTGCAAATAGTTCCTGCAACAACGCCATCGCCTCCACGCCCAGCTGCACCCTGGTTTGTGGCCGTCGCCCCACCGCCAACAGCAGCCCTCCTCGCAATAATCTTCTGTTGCTGTCTGTCGGTCAAGTCCCTCTGTATGGAAATGGAAACATACTTGAATTCATCCATGAATAAAAAAAATCATAGCACCACCTAGCAGCATCCTCCTTCGATCACAATCTAGAACTTAAGCTCTAAACAAGCTGGTTTCGCCGATCCTCACAAGTCATCTGAGCTCAACTTCTCCGATGTCCAGGGCCAAGCAAACTTGGGCAAATTTCTCTTTCACACCCTCAGCACTGCCAGTCTGGAAACCTCTGAGGACAATCGACTCATGACGGCGTTCCTGTACGCGCAACTCTCTCAATTGTACACGAATTTCTTCCCTAGAAACTGTAGCTTCGTAGGCCATGGACCCATCAAGTAGCTTGTTGGCAGAATGACCGCTAGATGCAGACTCAATTCTCCTTTACATCTCATCAACTCTTTTGGTAAGGGATCCAACAGCAACCAGACACTGATTGAAAGCTGATAAGTCCAGTCTCCTTGCCAGGAACACAAGAAGAACTGGTTCTACCAGAACATCTACGCCTGTCACAAAAATACTGCACAGCACCGCCAGTATTATTCAAAAGACAACTAACAACATCCTCCTCTACCCCAAGACATAACACACCAGCGTGATATTTCCCACGGCGGACCGAACAAGAAACGAAGCCACCCAAAAGAACGGCATCACAGAAGGAACGGTGCACATCCCCGCCAGGCAGCCCATGAACTGCTGAGTCCCCGCCAGCAGCCAGCGCATCAGCAGCCAGCCCACCCCTCCCAGTTAAGCCCCCAGACTTACAGGCCACTGCTGCCTCATGTTTTTGGGACTGCAAAGGTGTAGGTGGGAAGCCTCCGCCGACGCTGGTCCTTCGATGGACTTCCGCCGCCGAGATGCTGCCGCAACCGTAGGCCTCCAGCGATGCCACCAAAGATGCAATTGAACCAACTGACTCGTGTTCTGACTGGCTAACATTTGACACTTCAGTTTCTTCATCATACTGGATGCGAGAGCTGTCCATCAAGATCCACTCATCGTGAGTGCTCTTCCATCCCTTGCAGTGAACTTTCCACTGATCTTCTCTGCTCACGTCAACCACAAAACACTCGTACATCATGAGATCTTTTGTCTCTCACCCTCACCTTGTCACTAACACTTTCTGCCTTAGACATCGTGGCCCAGTAGGTGTTAGTACAGGGCGTAAACTTCTTCAAAAAGACAACAGCCAGTTAGTATACGGCACAGGTACAAGCTATTTTTTTAATCATTACTACTTTCTTGTTTCTATTTGCAGTAAGGGCTCCATTTATTTGTTATAACCAATAAATGATGCACAGCTGTTTTCTTGAATAGTGCTACCAGTTAGGCAACTGGCTACAGAATTTCCCAGAAATAGTTGTTGTGATTACAATTATTAACCGGCTTGTCCGGCTACTTTGTGAATGGTCAAACATTGTTAATGCCCCAAGTGACAGAAATGCAGTGAAGTTGAAACATCATTTTTCTTTAAAGTCCCTTCTTACAGGGTTGGTCAATTCAAATCAATTTGATTCAATTAATTTGATTTGAAAAGGTAATTGTTTAAATCAAGGTGTGTATGGTATTTATTGATTTATAGCTACCTGCTGAAATATTATAGAATGTAGTACAATTTTAATGCTTCAATAATGTATGTATGATTTTTATCATGAAAATATTCAATTCAAGTTTTGATCATTGATAAATTTAATTTAAAATATATTTTATGGGCACAAACAAATCACTCAAGCTAAAACTAATTACCTCTTTTAAATTTTAAGATGAAAATAGACAAATATCAAGGTGAATAAAAATATTCTCCAATTATAAAACTCACCAACCCTGCCTAGAGTAGGTAGCTTAAGTAGCCAAGGTAACTATTTTGTTGAGGTAAGTTTGCTTATGTTACTTCCAGTTGAAGCATCACTTCATAGTGTCTGATACAATACACATGAATCAAAATAGGTAAGTTGGCTAATGTCACTTCCAGTTAGAGCATCACTTCATAGTGTGTGATACAGTACCCATGAATCAAAATTAGATAACTTGTGAAGCTGGCCCTAGCCAAAGAGGTACCTGTGATGTAGGAGGCTAGTTGACCACCCTAGCCAAGCATCAACCTCTAATACCCCGTGCAGATGGCCCGAGACGAAGAGGTACTTGTGGTGTAGTCCAGCTGGCCACTCATTAACGTTCAATACCCCATGCAGGTGGCTCTGGCCAAGGAGGTGCCCGTGATGCAGGCCAGTTGGGTGAAGGCTGTGTGGGCAGCGATGGGTGGCACTAGCTCGGGCGGTTCGTGCGCCTCTGGCGGCTTGTTGGCGGCGACCGACCAAAAGTTCCTCCTCACCCATGTCTGCCCAGTATTCCTGAAGCAGGTTATTTGTGTATCACAAATGCCCAAGAAAGACAAACTTGCATTGCAAAAACTCATTGAAGAAAACGGTAAGAAAAATGATACTCCTCATTATTCGAATTGGAGGGATTGGCCGAATTTTCGTGCAGTAAGAGATTGTGCTCCACAAATATGCCTTCTAAGCTGCTTGATGCAGTATATATTGAAACAGCAAATTCTGTGGGTTCTTGAGGTTAGGGGACTTCTATTCCTGATTTGCATAGTCATATCAAGAAAGTGGAAGTATTTATAGAAAGTTACATAATTTTCTCATCAATTCCCTGGGTTAGTCTTTGTCCATAAATCTTAATTTTTCCCTGTCCAATCATGTTACCTAAATTATCTTCCAGGCGGGGTGTATTCCGCCACGCTCGACATGGACCACACGACGCTGCTGGTGCTTCTGTCTACTGAGGGCGAGAAGTACAGCCATGCTGTTAGATGGGAGATTCCCTGCGTCACTCCCGAATATATCTACGACTCCGTGCAAGCTGGATATGCCTTGGACGTAGAGAAGTATAAGCTCAAGAGGAAAGCTTCTACACCCACCAAACAGTCTGGCAAAAGTGAGTGGGTGTGTCAAGCAGCAATTGTTAATTATAAATTAATTGTGTAATTGTGTGTAGCTGTCGAAGTTGGATATCAAATTTGAAAACATTGAACTATTTAACAATGATTTATTCAATTTGAGCATGTTTTTGAAAGCAGATGTTTTGCACAAAGTGGTTATTTGTACTGTCATTGTCTAGGTGTCTAACTTCATAGCTTTTGCAGTGGAATTTTCTTTCTAATTAACCATCTATGACAACATATCCCAAACATAGCTTACTCTGCCTAAGCACTCCAATTTATTGATCTCATCACAATTATCTGCTCACCAACTTTCCATGCCGCTTATTAATTTTTTTTTACTGAGAGAACCTAGGCGGTTGTGCAAGAATTTTGAGAACAAAAAGATGTTTTGGATAGAAGCTAAGGAGGAGGTGGTGAAAGATTTAAACATCCGGTTGTTGTTGGAGAGTGATGATGTACGGTAGATATGAGCATGCACGCCCTCAGGCACGCTCGCCCACAGGCACGCACAGGTGCGCTCGCGCACGACAACAAACTGACACTCCATGAGTCGATCAGAATTCACAAAGATGTTCTAGAAAAACATCACCCGGCAGCCAAAGGCACATAGATTCTCGAGGTGTAAAGAACAATCGATTCACAAGAAATAATGAGACTCTGCATGTTGAACTCAGGAAAACAGAAACTGCCTGTCAAGCTTTTTCGATCACTGGACCAAAATCCTGGAACAACGTCCCACCAAGCCTCAAGAATCTTGAATCTAACACGTCCTTCACGAATAGGCTTTAGGAACATCTATTGACCGATCAATTCAAAACGGTAACATGGCCCACAAACACCAGCTAAATGCATAATACCAGTAACCAGAAAATGCTTTGTTCTTCAGCATGTCCGAAACCCCCACAATCATAACTCTCAGCATTGAGACACCATCTTATCGTTTTTACTCTGACAGTACATATGTTTTCTATGTTGCTACCGATTACAATTGTCTTTGCCAATTAACATAAGTGTTAACTAGCGTCTTTGTATACTTCTATGTTTTAAATGTTCCAGTCGTTTTAGTATAATTAAAATACAAACTCCGTCTTTTTGAGGAACAATAGGCAGCTTCCAACATCAATAAAGGTCAACTTGATTTGAATATATTTCATTGAATTTTTTCTAACAATTACCATACCATTTTTGATGATACAATCATTGCCTTATTAGCAAATATTTTGCTTTGTACTCTATAACAGAAGTATATTCATCCGACTTGTGTCCTCCAGCATTGTATTATTCTGATTGTTAATCATTTAATCATTTCCTAGTGGTCTTGAAGTGTGTGTATTGGATATTTAGTGGTTTGGAATGTATTTTATGTATAACTTTTTTGTATAACTTATGTCACCTTCCCACCCCTTCAATACTAATACAATGGTTTAGACCCATCTTTAGAATATGTTAGCGCTTTTTGATTTCCCAACCCAATATTGTAATCATATTTTCTGTATAATTCATGTCGTCCATCCTCATCTATGTCATTGTACAATAATGTAGACTACTCATTACAATATGTTAGCACATTTTGATATCCTAACCCCATGTTCTTGGGACTAACCACATGCATGCTTGTTTTGCCACCACATGTACTTGTTATTTTCCACACCCATGTATTTCGTTATTTATCAGCCCCCAAGTATTTCTTATTTTTCAACCCCCCGTGTCACTGGTTTCCCCAACGCTACATAGTCTGAATTATTTTGTCAAAATAGACTTTTTCTGGATGTGCACAGATGATACTATTGTAAATAATATGTTGCTCCATGTAATCCGAATTGGCGGCCTCTAGAGATGAGCTGTGACGAATTCAAATTGAACTCTCGTTTTTCGTTAATTAAAATAGCATAGTTGATAATGAAGTTTCATGTCTTATGTTCAAGAATTTATTTCTTACCTAAAAAATTGAAAACCCAATGCCAGACGATGAAAATAAATGATCTAATAATAATAATAATGAAAAAATAGCCTACAGGCACGCTCGCCCACGAGCACGCTCGCCCACGAGCACGCTCGCCCACGAGCACGCTCGCCCACGGGCACGCTCGCCCACGGGCACGCTCGCCCACGGGCACGCTCGCCCACGGGCACGCTCGCCCACGGGCACGCTCGCCCACGGGCACGCTCGCCCACATACATACACAGTCACCCACACACACAGTCGCCCACGCACTCAGTGGCACACAGTCACCCTCGAACACAGTGGCACACAGTCACCCCCGCGCACAGTCACCCCCGCGCACAGTCACCCACGCGCATAGTCACCCACGCGCATAATCACCCACGCGCACAGTCACCCACGCGCACAGTCACGCATGCACGCAGTCACACATGCGCAGTCACGCAAGCACCAGGCACGCACGCGCACGTGTGCTGACACAAGCTTGTGTTTACGCACAGGTTTGCACGAGCGCTCATGCACACGTACGCACGCACACGGGCGTGCTCACGCACAGGTGCGCTCACGCACAGAAGGCGCACGGGCCGGCAGGCGCGCGCATACTCAATCACAGTCACACACGCACACGCACACCTACACCTACCCCTACTCACACTACATGGATACACACTCACCTGTATGTCCTATTCGTGTGTTTCGTGCGTTGGACGACCTCGGCCATTCTAGTGCACCGGCGACGCCACCGACAACAGCACCGCTGCCATCCAGTTTGCCGACCTCGCAATAGTCGCGGAGGAGTCAGGCTGATGCCTTTTCTGGTGGGTGACTGTGTGCGCCGAGAGGCCGAGAGGCCGAGAGGCTTGGAAGTTTTCCGCCCGCCCTCGTCAGAGCCAGCTGGTTGAGGATGCTGTTGCTCAGTGCCCGAATACTATAGTGGGGCGTGCTGGGCTGGTCAGGTACGTCCTTTTGGAACCTGTCCAGCATCCATTGGGACTCGTTCACTGAGGAACACTCTCCTCATCCCGAACATACCGCAAGAGCGACTTGAAAAGAGCTGGCCTTTGGTAGGGGAACTACCTCATCATTTGTGTGATAACTCGCCCCAAAGCTTTATTGTAAAACGAAGCCCTGCCCGCAGAGGAGCCCTCTTCCTGGGCTGATTTTTCCCTTATCGTCGAACCGCCGTCCTGGTTTGGGATGAGGCCCCAAAGTATTTTCCACACGTATAAAATTATGTATCTCTCACGGCTATGATCCAACGAGTTGGGACCCAGCACCCTCAACCTTCCACAAATAATCAAGATGCCAGATGAACGGATCCGGCTCGTGATAGTGCTCTGGACGCCATAGAGCACCTGATGTTCGTCAACCTTCCAGGTGTTCGAGCTGGCAGCAATATTCATGGATTGGGTTAGTCATTGTTTCAAACAATATGATCATCTGCCTCTCTTTTCTTGCCACAAAGACACACAGGATCCATCCCATTTGATTACGGACCGAACGTGCGATTTCGTTTATGTGAGCAACGTAGGAAGCGTCGTGGCTCATCGTGACACCCAGGTCCCGGAGGTTAGTCACTTCTTCGATGGGACTACCGTCGTAGGATCTGTAGCAGGTTCGCTCCTACAGTTCATCGTTGGTGCCGTACCTGATCAGTTCAAATTAGCTTATAATGAATCGCATGTTTTTTTTTGCGCCAGCCCTTTTGTAGAGCAATGGTTAGGTCTCCATGAAGAGCTTTAGCATCCCCCTCGTCCGTCACGTTACCCAACACTCGCGTGTCGCAACAAACGAGGTGATACGGGCTGTTCTAGCGTCGTTGACTAAGTCGGAGAGAGAAGCATCAGGAAGAGAATCGGTCTAAGGACCGGACTCGGTTGTACTCCTCTCTTCACTCGCGACTCCCCCGATGCACAGCCACAGATTGAACTTTGTCGCTGAGAAACCCCCAAAACCAGTGTCCCTCACAATGCCAAGATTTCGCATCTCGTGGAAACGCACCCCATGGTCCACCTTTTCAAATGCTCTTTTGACGTCCAGGAACACCACATCCAGCTGTTTCCAGTTTCAAGCGCTTGTGGGATGCCATCGTGGTGTGTCAGAGGTTGTGCCAAACAGAACCTCCCTCTCCTTGTTGGATGTGGCCGTGGTGTGTCAGAGATTATGCCAGCCAAACTAAACCTCCCACCCTTGAAGTCTCGCTGCCCATCATTCATCCTATCTCCATCTGCCAGGAAGGAGACATTGCGTTTACAAATGACGCCAAATACCTTCATGATGTGCGAGCTCGTTGACTCATACACACACACACACACGCGCACTTTCACACGCACTTTCACACGCACTTTCACACGCACTTTCACACGCACTTTCACACGCACTTTCACACAGTTTCACACACAGTTTCACACAGTTTCACACACAGTTTCACACACAGTTTCACACACAGTTTCACACACAGTTTCACACACAGTTTCACACACAGTTTCACACACAGTTTCACACACAGTTTCACACACAGTTTCACACAGTTTCACACACACTTGCACTCACACTTTAACACACTCTCCTGTAGGTCCTGTAGGTGTCTTCTTGGCGCATTGCGCCCTCGGCCATGCTGGTGCACCGCCGATGTCCTCGACAACAGCTCCACCGCCACCCAACACGCTGGCCCCGCGATGCCGCGAGTGGAGGAGGGATTAGGTAGATGCAATGTCTGGTAGGGGACGGGTTGGAAAATTTCCGTCCACCCTCATTAGAGCCAGTTGGTCGAGTATGCTGTTGCTCAGTGCCCGGACACTGTAGTGGGGCATGTTGGGCTGGTCAGGCACGATCCTCAGGAGCCTGTCTAGCACCCTCTGGAACTCCACCCGTGGAGCAATCTTCATCCCGTACCCACTGCGGGAACGAGTTGAAGAGAGCAGGCCCCCGATAGGAGAGCGACGTAATCCTTTGTGTGACCACTCTTCCGAGTGCCCTATTATTGATTCGGCCCTGTTCGCAGAGTCGTCCTCTTCTTGCATTCCATTTTTCCTTAATCGCCGAGCGGCCGTCCTGGTTTGGGACAAGGCCACGAAGTATTTTCCATGCGTAGATGATGTATCTCTCGCGTCTACGCTCCAGTGAGTAGAAACCAAACACCCTCAGCCTTCTCCAGTAATCAGTTATCACACACACTCTCACGCACACTCACACACACTCACTCACACACTCTCACACACTCACACAAACTCTCACAAACTCACACACTCTCACACACACTCACACACACTCACACACACTCACACACACTCACACACACTCACACACACTCACACACACTCACACACTCTCACTTACACTCTCAGGAAACCCATCAGAGCATCCATCGGCCCACTTACCACGGACCAAGGAACTCTGACAACTACAAATGCAGAGATAGCGGAGGTACTTGACCAGTACTTCGTTAGCGTGTTCACCGAAGAGAGTGAAGATGCAATCCCGGAACCCTCCATTAGGTACCGGGGGATGCAACCCTTGGAGGACATCCAATGCACAGCTGCAGAGATAGTAGGGAAAATCAAGAAACAGAAGGCGAACAAATCTCTCCTGGTGGTATTCAACCAATCACTAGAAGAAGGGGCGGTTCCGAGGACATGAAGATTGCCGACGTCACCCCTATCCACAAGAAGGGCCCGAAAAATCTCCCGGGGAAACTACAGGCCCATCAGCCTCACATCAGTTGTGGGCAAAATGTTGGAGTCCATTATTGCAGACGAAATCGTCAACCATCTGGAGACGAACAATCTCCTAGGGAACAGTCAGCACGGTTTTCAATGTAAGAGATCATGCCTGACCAACCTGCTGGAATTTTTCCACCACATGATCTCCATCTACAACGACTCGAGGGCCATCAATATCCTGTACATTGACTTCAAGAAGGCATTCGATAAGGTCTCTCACAAAAGACTCCTCACCAAGTTGAGAGCTCCTGGAGTTGTAGGAAAAATCTGGGAATGGATAGAGCACTGGCTTTCAGACAGAAGGCAGAGAATGGTGATCAACGGTGAAGGCTCACCGTGGGCCCCGGTTAAAAGTGGGGTCCCCCAAGGATCAGTCCTAGGCCCACTCCTGTTCCTCATTTACATAAACGGCGTAGACGCAGGCCTCGCTAGCAAAATTTCGAAATTTGCTGACGTCACCAAACTAGGAGCAAACGCCGCAAACCCCACAACAGTTGAGTACCTGCAGCAGGATCTTGACGAAATCGGGGAACGGTCCGAGGCATGGCAGATTCCATTCAATACGGACAAGTGCACAGTTATGCACATCGGAAGAGCAAACGGATCGGCGAACTACTCCCTACTGGGCAGCCAGATCCCGACCACCAACCTAGAAAAAGATCTAGGAGTGTACATAAGCGCTGACATGAAATTCTCCAGGCAGTGCGCTGAAGTCGAGAAAAGAGCCAACAAAGTCCTCGGATACATCGGAAGGCAATTCAGGTACAGGGACATGGAAATAATCCTAACCCTGTACAATACCCTAGTTAGACCACTATTGGAGTATGCCGTCCAATTCTGGTCCCCCACCCTGATCCAAGACATCAAGAGACTGGAAAGGGTACAGGCTAGGGCAACGAAGATGATCTCATCTGTCAGACACATGGGGTATCAAAGAAGATTAAGGGAACCGGATATCTTCTCCCTCGAAAAGCGTAGGCTTCGAGGACAGCTAATTGAAACCTTCAAAATCCTGAAAAGCTTCAATAACGTAGAGTACAGAAACTTCTTCACGCTAAATGACCAGGAACCACGGGCTGAAACTCCAACCAAAGAGATTCAACACCCGACCCTGCAGTGACCTGATGACCTACAAAATCATCAACGTCTGGAATTGACTTCCGCCGGCAGTGACTGCGAGCGAATCAGTGGAGGCTTTCCAGCATAGGCTAGACAGGATCCTCCCTGAACTCGACTATTAGTGATAGGGCGGGGGGGCAACTGGCGGGATCTGCACTAATAGCAGCCCCCAACGCCCCACTGGCATCTCAAACCCGGCTGCGGAGATGGTAAAGCCCCGGAAGCGATGACGGAGGGTAAAGCAACCCCCGTGCAGCGCACGGGGGTCTAACGGGGAACCCCCTGTGCTTCCCCAGAAAAGTCAGCATCCAAAGCTACGACCACCACACCAGCCCACACAACACATCGGACAGAACGGGTCAAGCAATATGCTGACCCGAGAGTAGCTGGCCACCTGCCCGTGGTGAGAGAGGCTAAGCTGTATCGCCCCACGATACAGTGAACCAAGCGCCAGCGCAGTGCGACAGGAGAGAGCCCTGCCCTAACATACCGGTCTCTGGTTGGGTAGGGACAGCCTATATAAAGGCCTCCCGCTACACTGCTCCCCACCCGTTCAACATCAGGGTGGAGGGGGGGAGAGATGATTGCCCATGATGGTTACAGAACCAAGTGGATGCTCTGTAGCACACGAAAGCCTTTTTGGGGCTTGTGTGACTGGAGAGAGTTACACACGGGAGTCCCCCCTGGGGGGACTCTAGGAGGTTCACTTAAATGCAAATTGAAGGATGGGCAGAGATTGCCTCTTTGGATCTCTAGTTCCTTGTGACTTCTTGTGACTCTTCTGCTCTCACCCCCGAAGTCTCTGTTCCGTAACGCACAGTTGGGACAACTACACCCTCAATACAGCCCTCTCTTTGCTTCCATCCCCAACGTCCTACAGCTCATTACACTCTTCAGTGCACCCAACACTTAATACCCTTCCTTCACTTGCGAGTTCACTATAGTTTCCACTAGTGTTGTAAACTTCATCGTTACTAGTCATTAATTAAGACTTACAGGTAGTGCAAGGAATAAAATTAATAGACAATATATATTTGTTTATTATTTTGAATGTTTAAACAAGAACACAAAAACGGGGGCAGCTACAAGTCAAAGGTGTATAAATAATATTGTGTAGCTGTTATGATTAGCTGTTATGATAACTGAATGAGTCTACAATTGCATGAACACAGAGGCTTATGATTGTAAGCAATTAAAGTAGACTAAAAGAGACGGTGCGTTGTGAATGAGATGTGTTTCCTGCTGTCCCAGACTCAACACTGGCGATCTACCAAGAGGTGCCCTGATTCCCCCACTGACTGCTACGCCTGACAATCTTACATGAAGGCAGGCGCCTTGCGCTGCTGTGTGAGAAGGGAGTTCTCCTATCAGGGAACAGCCCCACCGTTTGTCAACCTCTGAGGGGCGTGTCCTACCGGTTCCAAATCTTTTATTGGCACACAAGAAAATCACAGACGCCGACCCTTTTTTGTAATACATACAGAGCTATGAATGCAACAGAGAATATACACATAGCCAGCTGCTACCCTATACCGGGCACAAAACTACTGATCTCATTACAAAAGACAAGCACAAATGACTCCCCATTTGACGACGGGTCTTCGACGAGTAACCAAATCCGAGGGCACTCATCTATTTGCTGAAGGAACACTTTCGAGGGAGGTAAGCCCTATCCAGCCGCTCGCACCGTGAGAAACTTGAACTTTGGTTACATGTTATAGGCGTAAAAACGGTGTGTTAAATACTAGTTCAGTTATCTCCACATGGAAGCCCAGATACTTGAAACACTGAACTTCCTCCAAAAGCTCTCCATTTAGGGGGACACTAATTTTGCTGGCATCGACATTCCTCGAGCATCTCATTACTTTACTCTAACCCACGTTAACTCGAAGTTTGCTCCTCTTACACACTCTACCCGCCCTCCCCCTCTAGGCATCTCTTAGGTTTACGACCCAACCGGGGGGGTGAACACCCTTTTTTCCTTTCAGACCCCCTCTTCTTCACTCTTGACTATCTCTTCTTTTCTCCCCCATCCTGATTTTCTTGACTTTTATTCACGTCATTAGCATGTTATGTTTATTTCAAATTTCCTTAAACTTGTCGCGGACTCCTTAACAACTCTCTCAATAGCTGTTGCACACAAACACACACACACACACGCACGCAAACACACACACACACACACTCAAACATACACGTACGGGTTCTAAGTATTCTCCTTTCGGGTGGCAAATATCAGCCAAGTTGCGCTCTTTTTTTTATGCAACCTTTTTTCCGACTATTCCTTTTTTTAGGGGGACACTAATTTTGCTGGCATCGACATTCCTCGAGCATCTCATGGTTGATTTTGACGCTGCTCTGAAGTGCTTTCCTGCCCTTGGCATCC
>SDVV010018670.1:0-13704 GCA_016164225.1 Gammarus roeselii
ATATTATAAAACCTGTTTATGTGGACGTACTTTCATCATTAAGTTGAGTACATGCGCCAAAGACGGTCTCACCCGTCTTGCATCTCTCCCATGTTAAATCCATTTCTTCATCGACATCTTTAGCCAAGGCTCATCGCTTCCTCTTTTTAGTGACGATAGGTTTATTTTCAATGGATTTTTTGGCGATGTCCAGGTGGCCATAGGCAAGGGTTGTGTTTGCGTTACTATAGTAGCGCTTGTTCTCAAATTTACTGAGGCAGTTTTTGATAGTGCGAACAGTTTGAAGCTGGCATGCTTGCGCACGAATGTTGTGTATGGTTTCGAAGTGTGTGTATGTTCTCTGGTTATGGATGTCCCTGCATTGTTTATGTTTGATTTCGGCTTGTGTCTAGTAAGTGACACCTTTAGCAGCAAATTTTGTAGCGTCGGACTCGAACAACGCGCTGTAACACTTGGGTTGTAATCAAATGATCTCACTTAGGTAGTCATCAGCTGTTTTGCTTTTCAGTAGTCCCAGCTGTCTTTTCTTGGATTCATCAAACAAGGGGTGATTTTTGGGGGAGTTGAAGAAGTCCATGTATTCAGCCGGGGGAGCTTGCCGCATTTCCGCTTCAATGTCGGTCACGCTTTGAACTGGATCAGCAACGAATCAGTATCCGAGTAGATGAGCTAGACGTTGTCACCGTAGCGTGGCTTTAGTGTGTCATAGAAGAAGCTGTAGACTTTTGCTTAAGCTTGATCAAGCATGAAGAATCCAATTTGCAGTGGATGTACCATTCGGACATTTTTTTTCTTGAGGATCATGATGAGTGTTTCAGGGCCGTTGCCGTGAGTAGCTATAAGTGCACCGAAACGCGAATGTGGAGGAATTAGTTAGGAATAAATAGAGTTACTTTTGGTGGGCGGGGTAGGGCGCGGTGCATGCAACCTGTTTCACCCAGCGTACGGGGGTTCGTTCAGAAACGGGGGGCGGGGGCGTAGGGGACCGGAACTGGTTTGGTGCCCGAGTCAGCTAACGGACGTATGGGGGCGGGGTAAAGACCGGAAGGGGGTCGGAAGGGGGAACGGCGGGATGGAAGCAGGCTTGCAGCCACGAATAGTAGTTTTTATATGTAAAACATTTTAATATATAGTGTATATATGATCTTCATTGTATTTATATATGTTTTTTCTTCTTTAAATGGTTCTATTGGGGTATAATTGGTCCGTAACTGTTGCTCGTTATATATATATTTATCCGATGCTGGTATGAATAGTGTTATAGAAAGTTTTCTGGAGGGGGGACTGGTGCGGTAGAGGAACCCCCTAGGTAGAAAGTTGGAAGCGAACTGGAAAATTAGGTAAGTTCTCTCTTATCTGTTTTTTGTCATATAAATTTGTTTCCGTGTCACGTTTGCTACGTTGTGAGTGAATGATTCGCTATATATTTATGTATGGATTATATTTCTATATTTCTTATGTGGACATATATGTTGGTATTCTTATCTTGTTGTGGTATATATGACTCATTCGATGCTTGATTGGTGAATTCGTAGAGGTGGGGGCCTGGGATATTTTTGTATGTTATGTTCATGTATCACTATATATTCTTTTATAGAATTAGTGTGGTAGGCATGTCCTATAACTCAATTTGCAGCCTTAGTGTGCGAATGGCCCTGTTTGTACCAGCCTGAAGGTAGGATTACAGGCAAGGTTCTGTGTTCCCCATCTATTTATTTCATATGTAAATAATATCTATAGAAATAGTAAGGATTATTTGTCAGGTTGTACGCGGTTAATGTATTTTTTTTCTTAGGGTGCTGTATCTGCGTTACGAGATTCTTTCTACCCCATATTGCATTATCCAGTTTTGAAACATTTATATCAGTGTTCCATTGATGCGTTTTTCCAATAGCCAAAATAACTGAACGATTTAAATTTTCTGTAAGTAAAAATATCATGTTATGTATAATGAGAAATGATCGATTGATTTAATTTAAATTTGCGCTGTTTTTGGAATTTCGATCAGTTAACTCATACAGTTTCAGAACTTTAGGAATTTTTTTTAGGATTGCATCTTCCATATTATTCCGGGCATAATGGGGTCGGTTATTGCATCATTTTGGTATTTTATATGTATATATGAAATTCTGTTACGATTAAGTCGTGGTTACTTTAGGTAAATAAATGTTAATTTATCCCTGTTTTGAACAGAAGTTTTAGCTAATTTTATTAGATTTTTATATGCACTATACCGTATTTACTATAGGTTTCAGTTACGTCGCCTGCGTGTCTTGGTATCTTATTCACATCTCTTGTTTGTTTGGTTACATGCTAGTTCATTCTCCTTCATCACGGTTTTAATGTATGTTTTGGATATGGTAGAGAATTGATCTTCTTGCTTTGTTTTATCTCGTGAGTTTTAGTATAGGTCTTTCAGTCTTGTATGTTCTCTGTTGAATTTCCATCTTCAATGCAATCTGTTGGTTATTTGTACAATATCGGAATATATTACGTTTGTATCAGCATTATAGAACATTATTTCAGGTCTAATTTAGTTACATATTTTTCATTTTAGTGATTTACATATATTCTTTCTTCCTGATACAATTTTGACGTAGTTAAAATAGATATAGAACAGACGATTTGTTAGAAACTTGGTCTTGCTGTTAGGGTATTGTATATTTATTGTAAGACCATTCTTCAATATTTAGGAGGAGTTAGAGAGTCACCTAGGCAAAAACCTAGTTATGTTTATGTCTCTTTGTACAAGTAAACCGATTCACTAGGATGGATACCCATTGTAGTACAATTTTATTGTCGGTTACAGCAGAGTAGAGAATCTTATATAGCTATTTATATATATATTGTTTAAGATGTGTTTTTTTTTCTCACGAAAATCGTACGAATGTATGTTTAAGAGGTGCATGTCTGTACTGCATCTCTGTGGAATTTTCGTCATTGATCCCTAGCAAATGTGTAGTTTAACGTTTAGATGATAATTCACTGGATGGATGGGACCTAGTGTAGAGGTGGGTTACACTCTTTGGTTGTCACCTTGGAGTTCATATATGTTCAACGTGAATTATGTATGGCCTTATAGACATCGATCTTGAGTTTCATGGGTTTGTTAGTGAGGTTATGCGGCAAGTTACTCATCGTTGTAGTGTTCTACTTATGTCATCAGTAAACAGAAGCCTAGCTTTTTTATGGCCACACACTCTCATGGCTCATTTTTGACCACTGTACATGTGTCTAGATTTTGGTTATGTCCAGGATGTGTCTTTGTTCGAGGCTGTTTAGAGACGATGGGTTAACAGATGCGAGGTACGTCTGTGCATCGTACCATGACTGGATGTTACCTCTAAATTCGTTATATATCGGTGGTAGATTGCTGAGAAGTGACCTTGTAAAGCATTATGGAGTTCATTTATATGGCACAGTAGGCTTGGATTTGTACTCCCAGAGGCATAGCATTAGTTAGGTCTAGGAATTTATGATACATTTGAATGGTATCGTAATAAAAATAACATCATTCTCATTAACTCAGCGTTAAATGTCAGTTATTTTTAGTATGACTGTTATATTTGTATACATTCTTATTCATGAACCAGATCACGTAGGATGTTGAAGTAGGGTTCATCATCTGGGTGCGGTAGGATACACCGTATATAAAAGTTAATCGTTGTTGCTTAGGGTAGAGTAGAAAATCTTACTTAGCTATTTTGTAGATGTTGGTGTACATTTAGATTTGATATCATAGGAATATATATGTATTCGATATAAATTTGCCTAATTTCATGGGATGAAGGGTATAAAATACGCTTATTTGGATGAAATGCTTCAAAAATTTGGTGTGTTTCCCCCTCCCGACATTGGATTTGGGTCCGGTTCTATATTGCCTTGGAGAACTATTCTACCAAATTTGTGTGGAGTGTTAGTGTAGAAATTCTTCAATAATTGAGTGTACATCTCAATTATGTTATCCAATCGGAGGTCTCTGCTAGATGCTTATTCCCGCAAGTCTTACTTTTATAAATGTTTGTATTTCGTTTGCAGTTTAGACACTTAGAAGTTTTTATTTAATTCAGGCTTTTGTTATTAGACTGAGTTCCCATTCAGAATATTTGACTTATTCGACCATTCAACAGATCCATTTTAACATTTCTCACTGAAGGTCTGTAATGATGGTCATAATCCTAACTCATTCTAACCTAAAATTACCAAGGATTGTATAGTTTTCCCCGTTTCATACCTATGTTAGGTATTTTTCTTCATTGATTTAACCTTCATCCTTATCAAATCTATCCACTTGACCCTGTAGTTTTATCAATCTTTAGCAGATTGTGTGCCTACATTTATATATATTTTTTCACTTCGCTTGTTACAAGACCAGTAATATCGACCAGTCTCGAGTAATGTTAAGTCATCGCTCTTTTGTGTACTTTCGAGTTCGAAACGTTTATGTAAGCTTACCCCATACGTCAGTGAGTGTTAAAAATGTTAAAGCGTTAGCAAGATTTATGAACAGTTTTACTGTTGGAATATGATTTTTTTGTAGTGGTGGATGTGCTGCTCCTACCATTTTCATTTATGCGATCAAATATTGAATAAATCCACTCTAACAATTTCTCATACACATCTGCATTGTAAGGTACGCAATCCACAAGATCTAGGATATAAACCATGTCTAAGGTACATAATTAGCGAAATATATATCAATGTACGATAACATTGATCAATTTTCGATGATTGCAAAAAGGGTTACCATACAATGACGAATACATAATTACCTAGGCAACTTAACCTATTCCTTCCATTAGTTATGTACTTTAATCAAGTTAATGGTTACGTATGATATTGATATGTATGAATCTATCCACTAGGGCTGTATATTTATCATATCAAAAGCAGTTGAATACATTTTCTCCAATTTGATTCGGCAAAGAACCTTCTGCAGATGTTTAGATCCCAGAGGGTATCGATAGCTCTGTTACATGTTTGGATGAGACTCAGCAGGTAAGATCCAAGAGAACTAATACACTTCAATTTGTTACATTTTTAATGTGGATCAGTTATACGCGATATTAGGTTCAAGGTCTAGTCATTCTAACCAACTTAACCAATAATTAAATATTTTCATTCAAGTTTAATGAATATGTATGATATTTAGTCATTGTTTTGTGCGATGTACATATCAAATCCCTCCCACACGGCTCTATTTTTGTAGTTTTTCTTCTAATGTCAAACACCAGGTACACACATTCACGCTTTGTACGCATATGCAGGACCGGGCACGGTATAATGACGTCGTATACAGGGATAGTTACCGATACAATGTAGACACACACACACACACACACCCACACCCACATACACACACACATTTTGATTGCATATACAGGATCGGTTAACATCTGAGGCACTTTACCTCTGATATATGTTTTTTTCCATTAGAACAAAATCCCTTGTTATTGTTACAAGATATTTATTGTGGACCACCTTCACGTCATGATAGGTAAAAAGAACTAAGCATCTTAACCTATCTTATCCTTTTCTAATCAGGAATTATATAGTATCGATCGAGTTTTCGTGCATAAATTTGTTACTATCATAGCGATTTATGATATATTCATTTTCATCCTCTCCACTTGGCTCTACTTTTCGATTTAGCCTATTCACACCCATCAAAACCTAACATAACCTAACTTCATGAATGATGTTGTCATTGCTATATACATATAAAGCTCTCCAAACGACTCTAAATATCACTTAAACATTTATGCAATTTATTTTGTTGTCACTCTCATCCCATATAAGTTAGCAGAGAGGACCCATTTTCAATCTTAGACGGTTTGAATGATACGGGTAATTCATATTATTTTTGATTTTTGACTCAATTCTACGTCACTTTAACATATTATTCACACCCATCATAACCTGACCTGACCTTACATACGGTATTCAGTCATTGATATATACATATGAACCCCTCCAGACAACTCTAAATATCACTCTAACATACATGTTATTTATTTCATTGTCTCTCTCGAGTCATATATGTTACCAGAGAATCCCCCATTTTTCAAACTTGGATGGATTGAATGCTACAAGTATTTCAAATTTGTATTCCGTTGCATACAAACGGACACATTGTCTCACACCATGTTTTTCTTTATATACTTCAATATTTCCGCTTAAGTCTACATCCTTTGTAAGCTTGCATCTTTGAATTTTCATTTTCTCTTTCCTATAATTTTTCTTATCCTTAACGATGACTTCGTTTCAAGATCTGATCATACGCTGATTTATATCATAACATTCTGTAACACATCTAGATCATTTACCTCGAGCTAGGTTTTCTGGCATCATTTCAAGCCTTGAAACATTTTTTTTCTACTGATTTCGAAGATTCGATGTTACCTCCGACTGTCATGATTTTCACAATTCATTACTTAACCTTCGAGTATAGATAATAAAAACATTTCATTGCGAACATACATAGTTTTTATTTGTATTTATTGGCATTATTTACAGATCTTGCTGCCATCATCAATATCATCTACCTGTTTTTTGATATTTAAACAGCATTGTTCGTCATCCAACCGCACTTTTCATCCCTATATTTTCAGTATTCTCTCAAAATCCATCTTATACTCCATCATATCTTTGATGCGGATACCGAAGGCTATTCCGTTCCCGTGTGTCAATAAATGTATTACTCCTTCTTCTTGAACCTTAATTATTCGATTCTTTCCCAATTCAAAGTCATTCTGAGATTCATCATTGAGAAATTTGCATACGATCCAGTTTCTCTTCTGTTCTAAGGTATAATTTGTTGTCCACTATCTCAGCGTTATTACAATCATGGTGAAGATTTTACCCTTGGATCATATAAATTATCGATATGTGCTTCTCTTATCCCCCCTCTCCCCCCTCCTAAACTTACTTACACATGATTGTAACGCGTCCACATTAGTTACCCAAAGCAATTTTCCTTTTCCTGCATCCATTTATGAATGATTTCTCCCACTCTTTTGATTCTTGTTTGTCCATTCTAAGATAACTGTTATTTCAACACTTGTCAATATTTATTCGATCCGACTCATATCATCTCAGGAGATTTCTCCTTCTAGCACTTGTAAACAAAATTTTGAGCTATGAATGTTCATTTTTGTTTATTCTATGACGAAACGTGTGTCTCCGCTTGATCTCAACTTATCACTGACTCCATTCTTGATAGCCAGCTAGCTATTATAAGTTGATTACATGCGTTTTTTTGCAAAGCATTTGGCCTAACATTACTCACCTAGGTCATTAACTGTGTATATGTATAGGGCTGTGCACGTATGTGAATGTGAATACTCAAGCTTATGTACGTGTTACATGAGCTAAAAATATAAAGCACAAATTTAATATTCCAAAATTTCAATATAATTTCATATTTTCGAGGGATGACAGAGACAAGTCGGTATATCGAAGTGATAACTTGGCTCTAAGTATGGTGACATCCCTCGAAAATTTGAAATTCTGTCGAAATTTTGAATATTAAATTTGTGATATATATGTTAAACTCATGTAACACGTACATACGCTTACGTATACACATTCATATACGTACACAGCCCTATACATATACACAGTTGATGACCTAGGTGAGTAATGTTATACCAAATCTTTTGCGAAAAACCACATGTAATCAACCTATAATAGCTAGCTGGCTATCAAGAATGGAGTCAGTGATACGTTGAGATCAAGCGGAGACACACGTTTCATCATAGAATAAACAAAAATGAACATTCATACCTCAAAATTTTGTTTAAAAGTGCTGGAAGAAGAAATCTCCGGAGATGATACGAGTCGGATCGAATAAATATTGACTAGTGTTTGAAATAACAGTTATCTCAGAATGCACAAACAAGAATCAAAAAAGTGGGAGATATCATTCATAAATGGATGCAGGAAAAAGGAGGTTTGCTTTGGGTAACTAATTTGGACGCGTTACATTCGTATGTAAGTGAGTTTAGGAGGGGGGAGGGGGGAGGGATTAGGAAAGTAAATCTCAAAAAAATTATATAATCCAAGGGTAAAATCTTCATCATGATTGTAATAAAGCTGAGGTAGTGGACAACAAATTATACCTATGAACTAAAGAGAAACTGGATCGTATGCAAATTTTTCAATGATGAATCTCAGAATGATTTTGAATTGGAAAAGATTCGAATAATTAAGGTTCAAGAATAAGAAGTGATACATTTATTGACACACGGGAACGGAATAGCCTTCGGTATCCGCATCAAAGATATGATGGAGTATAAGATGGATTTTGAGAGTATACTGATATATAATGATGAAAAGTACGGTTGGATGACGAACAATGCTGTTTAAATATCAAAAACCAGGTAGATGATATTGATGATGGCAGCAAGATCTGTAATTAATATCAATAAATACTAATAAAAACTATGTATGTTCTCAATGAAATGATTATATTATCCTAAACTCGAAGGTTAAGTAATGAATTGTGAACATCGTGACAGTCGGAGGTAACATCGAATCTTCGAAATCAGTAGAAAAAAAAATGTTTCAAGGCTTGAAATGATGCCAGAAAACCGAGCTCGAGGTAAATAATCAAGATGTGTTACAGAATGGTATGATATAAATCAGCGTATGATCAGATCTTGAAACGAAGTCATCGTTATGGATAAGAAAAATTATAAGAGAGAGAAAATGAAAATTCAGAGATGCAAGCTGTCAAAGGTTGTAGAGTTAAGCGGAGATATTGAAGTAAATTAAGAAAAACATGGTGTGAGACAATGTGTCCGTTTGTATGAAACTGAATACAATTTTGAAATACTTGTAGCATTCAATCCATCCAAGTTTGAAAAATGGGGGATTCTCTGGTAACATATATGACTCGAGAGTGACAATGAAATAAATAACTTGAATGTTAGAGTGATATTTAGAGTTGTCTGGAGAGGTTCATATGCATATATCAATGACTGAACCATATGTAAGGTCAGGTCAGGTTGTGATGGGTGTAAATAATATGTTAAAGTGACGTAGAATTGTGTCAAAAAACAAAAATAATATGCATTACCCGTAACATTCAAACCGTCTAAGATTGAAAATGGGTCCTCTCTGCTAACTTATATGGGATGAAAGTGACAACAAAATAAATAGCATAAATGTTAAAGTGATATTTAGAGTCGTTTGGAGGGCTTCATATGTATATAGCAATGACTGAACATCATACAAGAAGTTAGGTTATGTTAGGTTTTGATGGGTGTGAATGGGCTAGATCAAAATATAGAGCCAAGTGGAGTGGATGGAAATGAATATATCATAAATCGATAAAAAGTAACAAATTTATGCACGAAAACTCGATCGAGACTATATAATTCCTGGATAGAAAAGGATAGGATAGGTTAAGATGCTTAGTTCTTTCACCTATCATGACGTGAAGGTGGTCCACAATAAATATCTTGTAACAATAGCAAGTGATTTTGCTCTAATGGAAAAAAAACATATAACAGAGGTAAAGTGCCTCAGATGTTAACCGATCCTGTATATGCAATCGAAATGTGTGTGTGTGTGTTTGGGTGAGGGTGTGTGTGTGTGTGTGTGTGTCTACATTGTATCGGTAACTATCCCTGTATACGACGTCATTATATCGTGCCTGGTCCTGCATATGCGTACAAAGCGTGAATGTGTGTACCTGGTGTGTGACATTAGAAGAAAAACTACGAAAAATAGAGCCGTGTGGGAGGGATTTGATATGTACATCGCCCAAAATAATGACTTAATATCATACATATCCATCAAACTTGAATGAAAATACATAATGATTGGGTAAGTTGGTTAGAATGACTAGATCTATGAACCTAACATCGCGTATAGCTGATCCACATTTGAAATGTAACAAAATGAAGTGCATCAGTTCTCGTGGATCCTATCTGCTGAGTCTCATCCGAAAATGTAACCGAGCTATCGATAAATTCTGGAATCTAAACATCTGCAGGAGGTTTTTGCTGGATCAAATTGGAGAAAATGTATTCAACTGTTTTTGATATGATAAATATACAGCCCTAGTGGAGAGATTCATACATATCAATATCATTCATAATCATCAAACTTGATTAAATACATAACTATTGGATAGAATAGGTTAAGTTGCCTAGGTAATAATGTATTTGTCATTGTATGGTAACCCTTTTTGCATTCATCGATATTTGATCTATGTTATCGTACATTGATATATATTTCGCTAATTATGTACCGTAGACATGGTTTATATCCTAGATCTTGTGGATTGCGGACGTTACAATGCAGATCTGTATGAAAAATTGTTAGAGTGGATTTATTCAATATATGATATAACAGACGAAAATGGTAGGAGCAAAACGTCCAACACTACAAAAAAAATCATATTCCAACAGTAAAACTGTACATGAATCTTGCTAACGCTTTAACATTCGTAACACTCACTGACGTATGGGGTAAGCTTACATAAACGTTTTGAACTCGAAAGTCCACAAACGAGCGATGACCTAACATTACTCGAGACTGGTCGATATTACTGGACTTGTAACAAGCGAAGTAAAAAAATATTTATAAATGTAGGCACACAATCTGCTAAAGATTGGTAAAACTACGGGGTCAAGTGGATAGATTAGATAGGGATGAAGGTTAAATCAATGGAGAAAAATACCTAACTTAGGTATGAAACGGGGAAAAATGTACAATCCTTGGTCATTTTAGGATAGAATGAGTTAGAATTATGGCCAGCATTACAGACCTTCAGTGAAAAATGTTAAAGTGGATCTGATGAATGGTCAAAAAAGTCAATTATTCTGGATGGGAACGCAGTCTCATAACAGAAGCCTGAATTAATCAAAAACTTCCAAGTGTCTAAACTGCAAACGAAATACAAACATTTATAAAAGTAGGACTTGCGGGAATAAGCATCTAGCTAAGACCTGCGATTGGATAACATAATTGAGATGTACATTCAATTATTGAAGAATTTCAACACTAACACTCAGCACAAATCCGGTAGAATAGTTCTCCAAGGCAATATGGAACCGGACCCAAATCCAATGTCGAGAGGGAAAAAAAAACAAATTGTTGAAGCGATACATCCAAATAAGCGTATTTTATACCCAACATCCCATGAAATTAGGCAAATTTATATCGAATACAGATATATATTCCTATGATATCAAATCAAAATGTACACCAACATCTGAAAAATAGCTAAATAAGATTTCCTACTCAACCGTAAGCAACAAAGATTAACTATTATATTCGGTGTATCCTACCGCACCCAGATGAAGAACCCTACTCCAATATCCTACGTGATCTGGTTCATGAATAAGAATACATACATATATAACAGCCATACTGCAAATAACTGACATTTAACGCTGAGTTAATGAGAATAATGTTATTTCTATAACGATACTATTCAAATCTATAATAAATTCCTAGACCTAACTGATGCTATGCCTCTGGGAGTACAAATCCAAGCCTACTGTGTCATTAAAATGAACTCTATAATGCTTTACAATGTCACTTCTCAGCAATCTACCACTGATATATAACGAATTTAGAGGTAACATCCAGTCATGGTACGATGCCACAGACGTACCTCGCATCTGTTAACCCATCGTCTCTGAACAGCCTCGAACAAAGACACATCCTGGACATAACCAAAATCTAGACACATATACAGTGGTCAAGAATGAGTCTCAGAGAGTGTGTGGCCATAAAAAAGCTAAGCTTCTGTTTACTGATGACATAAGTAAAACACAACAACGATGAGTAGCTTGTCGCATAACCTCACTAACAAACCCATGAAACTCAAGATCGATGTCCATAAGGCCATACATAATTCACGTTGAACATATATGAACTCCAAAATGACAACCAAAGAGTGTAAATCCCATCTTCACTAGGTCCCATCCATCCAGCAAATTATAATCTGAACCTTAAACTACACATTTGCTAGGGGTCAATGACGAAAAATCCACAAAGATGCAGTACAGACATACACCTCTTGAACATACATTCCTATGATTTTCGTGGAAAAAAAAAACATCAACAATATATGTATGAATAGCTAAATAAAATGCTCTACTCTGCTGTAACCGACAGTAAAATTGTACTTCAATGGGTATCCATCTTCGTAAATCGGTTTACTTATACAAACAGGCATTAACATAACTAGGTTTTTACCTAGGGGACTCTCTAACTCCTCCTAAATATTGAAGAATGATCGTACAATAAATATAAAATACCCTAACAGCAAGACCAAGTTTGTAACAAATCGTCTGTTCTATATCTATAATAACTACGTCAAAATTGTATCAGGATGAAAAATGATATATAAATCACTATATATGAACAATACGTAACTAAATTAGACCTGAAATAATGTTCTATAATGTAGATACAAACGTAATATATTCCGATATTGTACAAGTAACCAACTGATTGCATTGAAGATGGAAATTCAACAGAGAACATACAAAATTGCAAGACCTATGCTAAAACTCACGAGATAAAACAAAGCAAGAAGATTAATTCTCTACCATATCCAAACAAATATCAAAACCGTGATGAAGGAGAATGAACTAGCATGTAACCAAACCAAAAAGAAATGTGAATAAGATACCAAGACACGCAGGCGACGTAACTGAAACCTATAGTAAATACGGTATAGTACATACAAAAATCTAATAAAATTAGCCACAACTTCTGTCCAAAACAGGGATAAATTGAAATTTATTTACCTAAAGTAACCACGACTTAATCGTAACAGAATTTCATATATACATATAAAATACTAAAATGATGCAATAACCGACACCATTATGCCTGAAATAATATGAAAGATGCAATCCTAAAAATATCCTAAATTTCTAAAACTGTATGAGTTAAATAATCGAAATTCCAAAAACAGCCTATATATAACATAAATCAATCGATCATTTCTAGGTATACATAACATAATATTTTAACTTACAGCAAATCCATATCGTTCAGTTATTTTCGTTATTGGAAAAACGCATCAATGGAATACTGATATAAATGTTTCAAAACTAGATAATGCAATATGGGGTAGAAAGAATCTCGTAACGAAGATACAGCACCCCAAGAAAAAAAATAGATACATTAACCGCAAAATAAATGACAAATAATCCTTACTATTTCTAAAGATAATATAAACATATGAAACAAATAGATGGGAAACACAGAACCTTGCCTGTAATCCTACCTTCACGCTGGTACAAACAGGGCTGTTCGCACACTAAGGCTGCAAATTGAGGTATAGGACATGCTTACCACACTAATCCTATAAAAGAATATATAGTGATTAATGAACAAAACATACAAAAATATCCCAAGCCCCCACCGCTATGAACCCACCAATCAAGCATCGAATGAGTCATTTATACCACAACTAGATAAGAATACCAACATTTATGTCCACATAAAAAATATAGAATTATAATCTATACATAAATATATAACGAATCATTCACTCACAATGTAGCAAACGTGACACGGAAACAAATTTATATGACAAAAAACTGATAAGAGAGAACTTACCTAATTTTCCAGTTCACATCCAACTTTCTACCTAGGGGGTTTCTCTACCGCACCAGTCCCCCCTCCAGAAAACTTGCTATAACACTATTCATACCAGCATCGGATAAATAT
>SDVV010018671.1:0-13704 GCA_016164225.1 Gammarus roeselii
ACTGCTCTAGGTGCTTCAGTGTTGACTGGTGCCCGTAGTCCCTACAGCGCTCGTGGCGGCATCTAACTGCTTTAGGTGCTTCAGTGTTAACTGGTGCCCGTAGTCCCTACAGCGCTCGTGGCGGCATTAACTGCTCTAGTTGCTTCAGTGTTGACTGGCGCCCGTAGTCCCTCCAGCACTCGTCGCGGCATCTAACTGCTCTAGTTGCTTCAGTGTTGACTGGTGCCCGTAGTTATGTCAATATTCGACGGAGTTAGATGCTTCTGCTGCTGCATAAAGAGCCCCTTTACATTAGATGTACATTCAATATTTTGAGACATTGGTTGGTTGTATAGCAATTCATGACCATTAGAAATCAATCATTGTCCGATCTGAAAAGTGCTGTACTAGTTATATAACTTTTATCATAAATGCCGGGTTTATAACTTCAAGGAATAACACGTGTATTTACTAGAATCCTCTTAAATTTTAGCATTGAAACAAGCCCCTTTTGATAACAGATTACAGTCGAGGTCCAATAAATTAAATGATTGCATACATTGAAAGCCTAAGTAGTTGGTACTTATATTAGTCCATATTAGAATAGATAATCCACATTACCCCTAGTGAAGAAATGATGGCTTGGCACCCGTTGATGTTGTGTACCAGTCTTCAACTGATTGAACTAGCTATAACAGGATCCGGTTGCATCCGTCAGAGCCTAGGGGCTTTAGAACAATTGCGAGATTCAATGCCTAAATAGTTTTGACATCTTTTGCTGGCAATTTCCTGAGTCATGAGGCAAAAGGTACCGTTGGAAAGATACCGCAGTGAATGAAAATAGGCTTCAAGGGTTCTGAAACGTATAATCTTCACATCTATTTCATTACTCAAGAAATCATTTACTTTCCCATAACAAAAAAATATTACAAGTTATATTGACGCGTTGTTGAAGTGAAATTCAGATCGAATTTCAATATGATCATCATGCAACACGGTTACATAACTGGAAAATTGAGTAGAAGAGTTCACAGATGGAGAAACAGACACGAGAACGCTGTACCATCTTGGATCAATAACTGGTTAACAAATGTTTCAATTTTTGGTAAAGATAATCCAATTCAACATAAGCGTGGTATAACAATTAAGTCAGAATAGCTTGGTAGCTAACAGTGACAGCTTGATCACATAATACCCCCAGATTCACAAATGCATCAAAACAAACAAATTCGATTATACAGTGGAATCGGATCTAAATATTCACTGGCATCAGTAAGCGTTCGACGCATCAAAAACTTCATAGTCATCACGCATTTATTGCAGCTGTTCTCCTGTCATGCGCTCAGACATAGAATTATGAATACAAAAGGAAAGTAATGTAAAGAAACTAATAATTTAATCTATGACATGTTTACTATATTATCAAGGTTCGTAATGCGAGGGTGAATAATTCAGCAAGTTGACAAATTGCAAACAATCTCGAATATAAAAAGAACGCAGTAATAACAATGTATGTAGTGCTAAATTTGAAGAAATAAAGTTTAAATCAATCTTATTTGTTTCAGCAAAATGCTCTGCTTCTCACTAACAGAGTGTAGGAACCTAGCCGTACTAATTATGCATGCAGCAATTGATTATGCAATAATAAACGCTTACCAAATGCGGAAAAACATTTCAATTGCAGCGACTTCGTTCGACCTGTTGAACTTGGTAGGTACTTTTCAGAAATTTCGTGCAAAGCAAATATAAAGTCCATTTGTTTAATTTCTTGCCATGACAAAAATTGGATTGCGTCAGAGATTTGGCTCAAACCCATCCTGCTAATAAAACAAAGTAGGAAAGAAATACAAAAACAGTTGGAAATAACTAGAACGTGCGAGCACAGTCGCGAACTTTTGACAGAGGACGATTCCTTCAAGGTTAATATACCACTCATCTAGTAGTGCACTTCACATAGGAGTGCACTTCACATAGGAAGTGCACTCGTGAGTACAAATAGGGCAACTTTCACAGCTTAAGTTTTGTATAGAATAAAATCTGTTTCAAGAACGAGCCGACGGGGAGCCCTGCGTGTACACTTCGCTCTTCTTCTATCAAAGCCTTCAAACGTAAAAATTCATGCAGTACTGACAAACCCCTTGCATTTTGAAGTGGACCCCACAAATTTCTAGTTTAATGAGTAGCAAGTTGAATAAACGGTGGCGTCTAATCGGCGTTTTGAACGGAGAAACCAACTAAAGCAGGAGTCTATTTGTGGCTACAGAATTTCTTTGCTCACCTTAATCTGCGTTTCGTGTGGCCGTCCGTCCTCGTCATTAGTTTTCGGCTCACCAGGGATTTGCCTTGAGTAGATTGAGAATTTTTACACTGCTAAGGTAAACTAGGTAATAACACAGTACAGTCATCACAAAATTTTAAGTATGAACAGAATTTGTACACTTCTAAGGTGAAATGGGTAATATAATCGATAATCCGAAGAGAACAGTATTGTAGTTGAGCTACAAGCCCAATGAAAATAATGTTTACAACACTTTTCTGAAAATATATTCCGACAAATTTGATGTAATATCCTGTTGAAAAATGTAATTTATATTATTGAATCGCTGATATTTTATTTACAGTTATTTTGCAGAAAAATATAACAATAAATATTGCTGATATTTTTTGTATGGATCGTGGCTGCATTTGTTTCATGCTCTTGACCTGTTCGACATGAATGTTTTTTTGTGACCAGTGCTTTTTAATCGCAATTGACACACGCTCACCGCTCCCAAATTTTTGATCACAAAAAGACGCCATTACGTATTTTGTCACTTGTGTCATGAACTCTAAAAAATGTTTGACTATTGATGGATGATGATTATGTGGATTAAAGGGGGGCCCGAGTCCGCGGAGCTGCTCGCGCGAGTCTGTCAGCTCCCCCGTAGGGCGCCACTATTGATGGAACCGTATCATTTTGATTGGTGTCATGCGGTTGGAACAGACTTGCGCAAGGAAGAACAATGTCTAAAAACGGCATGTTACAATGTGAACCGTGTCATATGTGAACCATGTCATGTGAACCGTGTCATCTTGCAATGTGAACCGTGTCATGTGAACCGTGTCATGACTGCAACAACCAGAGAGCGTGTACCGAGGGCACAGCACTGTCAGCTATGCAGTGTACTCGCAACAACAATCACAGTGAATTTAACACTGCTCTTTGCTTAGAAAACGATATTTGTAACAGTGCGGTGTTGCTGCAGTCATGACGCAGGTTAGTGAAAGTATACACCTTCTTAGCTGGAAAGTGCACTGTTCCGTTAAAGAAACAAAAGCTGTAACCAATCTAAATATGAATAAAATCTTTCCACATTTATATTTGCATCACTGTATCACCCAAGTTAGATTAATAGCAACTTTTACGCTCTTTAATCTTAATACATGCTCAATTATCACATTATGTTTCTATTAAGCAACTGAACGGAGTGGTTGGCATCAGTGACCAGAGCTAGTCACCACTGCAACTCTTTTTTGGCTACTCTCCAGTTGGAGGGAGGAACATTCGCAGACATTGTTCTGTTTTTGTCCAGTCAATGAATAGGCTTGTTCGCCTGGACGGGCGGGTTATACCGTCGCAAACGATGTTCAAAGTCCCGAAAGCCTTACAACGTTTGAACGATGAGTCACGCGTCTTTGGGATTTCAGCCAATGAACACGCAGATTTTTTTTCTCATTTTCACCACAGCCTCAACGCGAGTCATAATCGGCTCCCCCGTAGGGCTCGATGATCATGGATTCCAGGAGGCTCGCACGCCTCCGCGTGCGAACAAAACAACGCTGTTATCGTTAGAAAAAGTTGAACATTTTAGCAATGTCAGACGCATGCTGGTGCACACAAGAAAAACGCTTAGACGAAACGGATCTCCACTTCCAATCATTTAGAACTTCATGCGTAATATATACGCACACTAGTGCGTGCAAGTAGCATCGTCGAAACTGGTGCAAGGTTTACGGCTACACGGACAAAGTCAGCTCCGACAGCAACACAACACAATGTTTACAGCTACTCGGTCTAGTCAAGTCGATAGTATCGTCGAAATTGGTACAAGGTCCATGGCTTCAGGGATTAGATCAACTCCAACGCAACCGCAACGCGTCACAAGGTTTATAGCTACGCAGTCCAGGTCAACCCCAGAAACTACATATGGTCCGTGTACGCGCGAGCGAGCACAGACGGAAGAAAAAACACCCATTCACAAAATCACAAACAGGAACTCCCGCACAAATACATCAGCATTATTATACATGACAAAATTGTGGATCATGCAGAAGAAAGTAAGGGCAGGTTCGTCATGGGCAGAAAAACTACTCAGATTATTAATTTCGCACTTATTGTTTAAGGGGTAAGGGTGAAGGGGGGGCATAGGTCCCTCGGGTCTCAAAAGAGCCCGATGAATCCCGGAGGGTAACCCAAGTCTACCGGGTCTTCCCGAGCTCCCCGGGTCCCCCGAGACCCCTCGTCTCAGCTCTTCTCAGCTTGTCTCGAATCATTTCGGCCAGTCTCGGCTCGTCGCGACTAACTCGACTTGACTCAACATGCTTCGACTGATCTCGACGCACCTCGACCAGCCTCGACGTGGCTCTCCCCCTCTGCGCTAGTAATCATGTGGACTGTAATAACAATTTTTCACTCAAGCATTCTAGAGTGGGAGTGTGGTGGCAGAGATACCTTGGGTCCCAAAAGAGCCCGACGAATTCCGAAGGGTAACCCAAGTCCCCCGGGTCCCCCGAGCTCCCCGGGTCCCTCGTCTCAGCTCACCTCGGCTTGTCTCGAATCATTTCGGACAGTCTCGGCTCGTCGCGATCAACTCGATTCGCCTCAACATGTTTCGACTGATCTCGACGCACCTCGGCCAGCCTCGACGCGACCCTCGCCCTCTGTGCCAGTATTCCGCGGACTGTAATAATTAATTGTTCTACTCAAGCCTTTCACATATATACGTTTTTCTTTGTATGGGTTTTACAGCGTGGGGAGAGGGAAGCAGGGGTCCCAGGGTTCAGAGGGGCCTCAAGCGGGTCCCAAAGTTTCTCAAGGGGGTCCCAAACTGTCTCAAGGATGTCCCAAAGGGCCCCGGAAGGGTACAAGTGGGTCCCCACAAATTTTCCTGGTCTTCCAAGTCCCCGGGGTTCCCGAAACCCTCGGGTCCCACGAGTCCCGCGGGTCCCACGAGTTCCCCCAATTCCCGGGTTACCTAATCTCAATCAGCCTCGGCTTGTCTCGACTCGTCGCCTCGCCAGTCGACTCGCCTATACTCGCCACAACCTGCCTCGACCGCCTCGTCCCCTCCACGCACAGTGCCATTCAATACTTTCACTCTCTTAGATCAACATCAACAATAATTCACCATTTAGCCATCAAAACGCGTAGCTGTGTTTTTTATTAGTCGCCCGGGAGAGAGCAAATTCTCCCACCGTAGGTTGGACTAGCCTAACTAACACCGCATAGTCCACCTAGGGCCCCTGCGGGCGTCGATCGATACATAATTATATAACTAATCCATAATTGATCATCATGAAAAAGAGTACAGATAAATAATAGAGCCCACGAAACACGGAAGAATAAAATACTAAAATAAAGTGTTAATGATCTATAAAATGAATAATCATCCATCCACCCCAAAACACGCAGGAGGGTGCGTGTTCATTGGCTGAAATCCCGAGGAGGCGTGACTCATAGTTCAAAAGACGTAAGGCTTTCTGGACTTTGAACATCGTGTGCGGCCCGGTATTACACATCGTCATCATCCGTTTGAAGCGCGAACACTCATTACCATTGGCCGCTTGAATGAGAGTTTGTTAACACGTCCCGTTGCCATAAAAACCGTAGAATTATCCTGGTATTTAAGGACCGTAACATTCTGCTAGAGCGCAGCCTGCAATGAACAGGCGCCAAAGTCTTCTTGCTAAATAAAAGTCGAATCACGCCCGCACAGCATGAAAACTGCGCTCTAGAAACAACCACGTGTTCAACGTCCTCAGTGCGGGCATTGCGCAACCCCCTGATTGGCTGGATGAGCCAAAACAACGAGTCGATGTAGTTCTGTTTAGAATGTTGCAGTGGCCACTCTCTCGTGGCCATGGTAACGAGGTGTGTGCAGCTGTGGTGGTCATACTCGCTGTCCTAATTGAACTGTTATCTCTAACAACCCTGCAAACTAGGAGCTGCGCACTGGTTGAACAATATGCGTCTTGTTAGAGACCACCATACAGTCATACAGACCCTGCAACAGACCAGAGTGAAGAGTTTACCCCCGTACTCTGCTGAATGACAATGGTATTAATGTGTGGTTTTGCTGGCAACTACACAGGCTTTCATGGTGTGTTGAGTATTCTCTTGTTGTAATTTTGAGAACAAGTAGGTTTTAGTGCATAGGTGTATGTTATCGTTATTTTCTATTTTCAGGGTGTTGGCTGAACAAACTCTTGTATATAGACCCGAATTTTAGGAAACTGCGAAAGTGTCATCTTCACATCGTTGACGCGACGTCATGACGTCCACGCAAGCCTTCGTCAACCCGGCCTATGACAACGATGTAAGAGGGGGACTTGAGAGAGGATGAAGGGTGTTGATGTTTCGTCACTTTGAAAGGTGATCTTCGGTGACAATGTTTGGTACCGTAAATGTGTTTTCTCAATCCTAAGTTACTTGGTCAGAAAACATTTTCTTTTCCTATCGTTACCTATTTAATACTATTATGTGAAAATATCAAGTAGTTAGTAGTAATAATGTGGCTTCGAACAACTCCGTCGAATACAAACAACTTTTCGAACGCAGTTCGTTCTATCGTCCAAGACTGTGAGAAGTTAACAAATATCGTAGGGCGCGCCAAGTGACGAAGTGATCAAAGCTCTGGCATGTGCGTAAATTAAATCGATTATCAATGCGCCAGTTGGTGTGTTCAGATTATATAATTTTATTGTAAAGTAAGTTCCAATGACACACGAAGTCACGTATTCGCTTCGAGACAGTTTACTCTGAAGTTCAAACTGTTGTCAGATAGAGGGATCCGCGCACTTCAGAAAGCGTATGACTGAATCCCGAAAATAATCGTATGTGTGTCATACACAAAACGATAAAAAACGATAAGTACAGTCTTTGACAGTAGGTAGCAGCACCCAAAATAAACACTTGTTTACGATTATCAATATACTCTAGGCTACATAGTTTTCCAGATACTGAATTGTCAAGTTCTAACTTTCAATCTAAATTTTAAATGAAGTTGAACCTTTACGTCTGACATATTATGCATCAGTTCATTCAAGGGCACAGCGAAGGCAACATGGCTCGTTTGTGAAATCAAGATATGGCTGGTATGCGTCTTCTTACATTTTAGAGAGACGGAATCCAAGTTGAAATTTGACTTCACAGTGTCTGAAAAACTATGTAGTTAAGGTTTTGCGAGGAATCATAAACATGTGTTCATTGGGGTGCTTCTGCCTACTGTCAAGGTTTGTACCTCGCGTTTTCTAAAACCCTGTATATTTGTTGCAAGAAACCTAATCAAGAAGAAAAAGCCAATATACGGATAACATTCATTCTACAGCGTAACAAAAAATTTGACATCGGAGGAAGGCCATGGAAGTTTACCTTTACCTGTCTGATAAAAGTTGATTTATAATGTGCTGTTCGTAGCTAGAGGCGTGATTGTGTGTCTCGTTAAGGTCAGAGAATGGGACCAAACCCAGTTTTCTGTTCGCACAAACTACCCCTCCAAATGTCGACTCCTAGCAGCAATTGCCATGGAACTGCATCTTTTCTGAAAATCTCCGGGCCATTGAGTTACAGAAGGTATCTTTGGTCATGTCTTGATACCTTGGCTCATTCCTGTCAGAGACAACTCTAATCCTACGAACCTTATAACAGGGCTCTCACTCTCGGCTAGGAAGCTTGGGTTTTCACTCGATAGTTCCAAAGAAGAATATTCTCAATACATAAAATATTGGATGTCCTAATTTGTCTGTGCTAGCGTACGAGTTGCGGTTAGTCCTATTTCGTGTCGTCGGGTCGTACATGTTTGAAATGTGTTACTGATAGATAATAGATAAGTGTGTACTATCAGCAATTACTATCAGTCCTATCAGTAAAGTTTAAATAATCTATTAAATATACGGAAGTCATCTGTAGCTACAGATGATGAATACAATACACAGGTAATAAGGTACACAGGTAATACGGTACACAGGTAATACGGTACAAAGGTAATACGGTACACAGGTAATACGGTACACAGGGAATATGGTACACAGGGAATATGGTACACAGATAATTCCTTCGGCAAAAATATCATCATTTTATCATTATTAAATGAGGTATGATTTGTTATGTTTCTCTCTACCCACTTTTGTAGTTTGTTGGCATTCAATATCTTACTCTGGAGGTCAGAAATAACTCTGAACAAAGGGCAACTGAGGTAGTATTAACAAAGGGCAACTGAGGTCCTATTAACAAAGGGCAACTGAGGTCCTATTAATAAAGGGCAACTGAGGTCCTATTAATAAAGGGCAATTGAGGTAGTATTAACACAGGGCAACTGAGGCCCTATTAATAAAGGGCAACTGAGGTCCTATTACTAAAGGGCAATTGAGGTAGTATTAACAAAGGGCAACTGAGGTCCTATTAATAAAGGGCAACTGAGGTCCTATTAATAAAGGGCAATGGAGGTAGTATTAACAAAGGGCAACTGAGGTCCTATTAATAAAGGGCAACTGAGGTCCTATTAATAAAAGGCAATTGAGGTAGTATTAACAGAGGGCAATTGAGGTAGTATTAACAAAGGGCGACTGAGGGCCTATTAATAAAGGGCAACTGAGGTCCTATTAATAAAGGGCAATTGAGGTAGTATTAACAAAGGACAACTGAGGCCCTATTAATAAGGGGCAACTGAGGTCCTATTAATAAAGGGCAATTGAGGTAGTATTAACAAAGGGCAACTGAGGCCCTATTAATAAAGGGCAACTGAGGTCCTATTAATAAAAGGCAACTGAGGTCCTATTAATACAGGGCAACTGAGGTCCTATTAATAAAGGGCAACTGAGGTCCTATTAATAAAGGGCAACTGAGGTCCTATTAATAAAGGGCAACTGAGGTCCTATTAATAAAGGGCAACTGAGGTCCTATTAATAAAGAGCAACTGAGATCTTATTATTAAAGGGCAACTGAGGTTCTATAAATAAAGGGCAACTGAGGTCCTATAAATAAAGGGCAACTGAGGTCCTATTGAAAGTGAAACGTAAATCAGATTGTTCATGCACAGCGTAGGCGACACGATACTTCCCGAAACAGTCAGGTTAGTGCACCCAGCAGTCATGTTGGTGCACTCAGCAGTCATGCTTGTGCACCCAGCAGTCATTTGGTGCACTCAGCAGTCATGCTAGTGCACCCAGCAGTCATGTTGGTGCACTCAGCAGTCATGCTTGTGCACCCAGCAGTCATTTGGTGCACTCAGCAGTCATGCTAGTTCCCCCAGCAGTCATGTAAGTGCACTCAGCAGTAATGCTAGTGCACCCAGCTGTCAGGGTAGTACACCCAGCAGTCATATTGGTGCACTCAGCAGTCATGTTAGTGCACCCAGCAGTCATGCTAGTGCACCTAGCAGTCATGCTAGTGCACCCAGCAGTCATTCTAGTGCACCCAGCAGTCATGTTAGTGCACCCAGCAGTCATGTTAGTGCACCCAGCAGTCATGCTAGTGCACCCAGCAGTCATGCTAGTGCACCCAGCAGTCATGCTTGAGCACATAGCAGTCATGCTAGTGCACCCAGCAGTCATGCTAGTGCACCCAACAGTCTTGATAGTGCACACAGCAGTCATGCTAGTGCACCCAGCAGTCATGCTAGTGCACCCAGCAGTCATGCTAGTGCACCCAGCAGTCATGCTAGTGCACACAGCAGGGATGTTAGTGTACACAGCTCTGATGTTATTGTACACAGCAGTCATGTTAGTGCACACAAGTTATGTTGGTGCACAGATCAGTCATGTGAATTCATCCAGCCGTCACGTGACTTCACAGTAGTCACGTGATTTCACATGCACAGCACAGCAGTCACGTGAATTCACAGCAGTCACGTGAATTTACAGCAGTCACGTGAATTCATCCAGCCGTCACGTGACTTCATAGTAGTCACGTGACTTCGCATTTACAGCAGTCACGTGACTTCACAGTAGTCACGTGACTTCACATGCACAGCAGTCACGTGAATTCACATAAGTTACGTGACTTCATACTTCACCCATCAGTCAGTAGACTGCAACCAGTCCACTGACCGCACGTAGCTGTCACATGGACACACATCTCACCTGTGACTCAACTGCACATAGTGGTCTCCTGAAAGGAGGACAACTATTGTTCTCACATATCATATCAATTCCTTATACGTTCCGATAATGATTCTTAGAACCGCTATCAATTTTTTCTCTATCAGATCTGCATACAAGTATCAAAATGTTCATAATCAAAATTGCACCTCAATCTGAACGTAGCTTATAACCAAGTATAGAGGTTGAGATAAATAAGCAGTATAGGCTCAAAACATTAAGTCATGCGTTAGTGGACTGGAGATCCATAATTGACCTTTTTGGATTCGCTGGTAGAGAAGAGACGGAATAGACAGCCTCTGCGCACATCTCGTTTCATCGTATATGTAGTTAATATAGGTAATGCTCGTATGTTTGTCCCAAATAGGATATTGTTTGAAGAAAAATGCTTATTGCTCGCTGTGAGGCCCCTACTGTCTCCAGTGATTCTGGGTCTCTTCTTTGAGAACTTTATTATTTCGGACAAAATTGTATGAAGTCAGCGAAAATGGTGAACTACGCACACTAAAAATTTCTTCGTCGATGTCTTTTTGACAGGACTGAATTATTGGTCGTGAATTGATGTATGTAATCATAAACACTAACCTCATCGAACGAAATAGTATTTTATGGTCCTTACTGTGTCCTCTTAACAGTCGTCACGTGACACTACACAACAGTCACGTGACTGCTCCGATTGCTTGTAGCGCTATCATACCTGAATGGGAAAAAAATGTTCTTGGTTTCGATCGACGCCTCGTTAATATTGAGAGTTTACGAATGAATGTGTGTTTGGGAAACTAAAACCAACGTCAAGTTTAGCTTGTTATTTAACGGGCCAACCGCAGGACTTATTTAGACAAGAAGCACCGTAATTGAAGGTGGATCAAGTTAAGTTTGGAGGTCCTAGATTTTAGGAGCTCTGAATGGGGACGTAGGGTCAAAAAATAATATCATTGTCTTAATTCCAAGAGTTACATTTGCCCAAAGTGAATGTAAAATTTCTTTTTATAAATAATTTTCCTATTGAAATTTGTGTTGACAGGTGTATCATACATGCCTGGTATTTTTGTAATGACGTTGCGTGATAGTTCAACCCCCTATAACAGTTCACTGTCCTTTCCTGCAGCCAAATGACAATACTAGCAGCAGTAGCAGCGGTCACAGCATCGTCAAGATCAGTGACGTGGAGCATGTTAAAACAAGCCGCCGGCGCCTCACGTCCGCCAATGTTATACCCATCACCTACTCCTGGATAGACGTGAACGTGTACGCAGACTCCAGCGCGGGCTGCTTCGGCCGCAACAAGGATAAGGTTACAACAAAGCACATCCTCAAAGATGGTGAGTGGTAATAGGGTCCCCGCGAGGCACATTCTCTTAGTGAGTGGTGAGGAGGTATCCACGAAACATCTTCAATGAAGGTGAGTGGTGAGGTAATCACGAAACACCTATAAGAGGGTAAGTGGTGAGGGGAGATCACCACGAACCACATTCTCATTGATGGTGGGTGGTGAGGGGAAGGTCACCACGGAACGCATTCTCAAAGTTGGTGAGGGTGTGGGTAAGATCACTAAACACATCCTCAAAGTTAATCAGTGGTACACATATTTAAAGATCGTTAATGGTAAAGAGCCTTCCACGAAGCACATCCTCGAAGATTGTGATTGTTAATGAGGTCCCTACGAATCACATCCTCATAGATAATGAGTGGTATGATGAGAATTGCACCTCGAAACACATAACAAAGGTGTTGAGTGAGTTTGAAACACGGCAAGGTATACCACGAAATATCCTCAAAGAAAATGCGTGGGAGGGGAAAGTCATCACGAAGTCAGTCCATCTTCAAAGATGATGCGTGTTGAAGAAGTCGCAAGCACACCTTCAAAGTTGATGCGTGGTAAAGAGGTCACAAGCACATCCTCGAAATTGGTGAGTGGTAAGAGAAGGTCACCGCAAAGCACGTCCTCAAATATGAGGGGAATGTAATCCTGGATCACATTCTCAAATCCCCAAATCCGTGAAAAAATGTGAGTGCTGAGGCGATGTCATCACGAAACGCATTATCAAACATGGCGAGTGATGAGGAGTAGGTCACGACGAGACATCCTCAAAGATGATAAGTGGTCAAAGGCAAGTCCCCTTGAAACTCATCCTCTAAGTTGAGTAACGTCCCAAGAGAATGTATGTTCTTAGAAGCGGTCGCTGGAAAGTCCCCAGGAAACGCATACTCACTGTTGACGAGTGATATCACAAATGATGACATGCACTGTAGAACGGCCGTTCGTTTACTACTGAACAGTTTAATGACGTTGCAAGGGAAAGCATGTGGGCTTATCACCCTACATGATCCTCATCTCAGTGGGCTTATCCCCCTACATGATCCTCATCTCAGTGGGCTTATCACCATACATGATCCTCATTTTATTGGGTTATCACCATACATGATCCTCATCTCATTGGGTGTACCACCATACATGATCCTCATCTCACTGAGTTCATCACCATACATGATCCTCATCTCATTGGGTTTATCACCATACATGATCCTCATCTCATTGGGTTTATCACCATACATGATCCTCATCTCATTGGGTTTATAAAATACAATGATCCTCATCTCATTGGGTTTATCACCATACATGATCCTCAACTCATTGAATTCATCACCATACATGATCCTCATCTCACTGAGTTTATCACCATACATGATCCTCATCTCATTGGGTTATCACCATACATGATCCTCATCTCATTGGGTTATCACCATACATGATCCTCATCTCATTGGGTTATCACCATACATGATCCTCGTCTCATTGGGCTTATCACCTTACATGATCCTCATCTCATTGGGTTATCACCATAAATGATCCTCATCTCAGTGAGTTTATCACCTTACATAATCCTCATCTCACTGAGTTTATCACCATACATGATCCTCATCTCAGTGGGTTTATCACCATACATGATCCTCATCTCATTGGGTTATCACCATACATGATCCTCATCTCATTGGGTTTATCACCTTACATGATCCTCATCTCACTGAGTTTATCACCATACATGATCCTCATCTCATTGGGTTCATCACCATACATAATCCTCATCTCAGTGAGTTTATCACCATACATGATCCTCATCTCAGTGGGTTTATCACCATACATGATCCTCATCTCATTGGGTTATCACCATACATGATCCTCATCTCATTGGGTTTATCACCTTACATGATCCTCATCTCACTGAGTTTATCACCATACATGATCCTCATCTCATTGGGTTCATCACCATACATAATCCTCATCTCAGTGAGTTTATCACCATACATGATCCTCATCTCAGTGGGTTTATCACCATACATGATCCTCATCTCATTGGGTTATCACCA
>SDVV010018672.1:0-13704 GCA_016164225.1 Gammarus roeselii
GTAGTCGATCTCTCCAATTTAGTTGAAAACTTTAACCTTTACGAGACGATGTTCGGTCTCGGAGCGATATTCGGCTTAGAGCGGTGACCGGCTCTTATTTTGATACAGCAAAAAAAAAAGTTTCTATACCCTGGAAACTTGTAAACTTTGGAGCTTAGACGCGAAGAACAGTAAGTGATGGTGTTTTCTTACTCACTGGTCACTCATTGGTTACGATACTGCCTCTGCGCAAAGCTACCGTTAGATACGGTTGCAAAGTTCTAGCGTTTCGGCTACAAGGCTACCAGACCGAAATAATTTGACCTCAATATTCGTATGTGTAAACGCTCGAAATCCAATAGGTTTGAGTTAAAAAAAGGGTAGGTTTAGTATAAATATTTATTTTCCCCAAAGTTATATGCTCCTCAGACCTACTTAAATAGACAGAAGTACTAATTGTATCTGGAAAGCCCAGTCTTGAGCACCATGAAGTGCCTGGTAAACCGCAGTCCAGAAAATTGATTACAGAAAAATATGAAACTAATCCAGTATTTTTTTTAGTTACGAAACGTAGAATAACAACTGTTCTATAAATGCATCTATCATAAAACAGCGATATGAACCTAAAGATTACAGTAAAAATACAGATGGCCGTGTGCACGGGAACAATTGTATGTAGTACTTTAGTAACAAAAAACGTTGCTACATATGAGGCAACAGTATTTAGCTATGTGTGTATAAGACGATTTCAAGAAAACAGGACTTGTGATAACGTAATTTGATAAAATTA
The DNA here is from genome assembly GCA_016164225.1 of Gammarus roeselii. NCBI lineage: Eukaryota > Metazoa > Arthropoda > Malacostraca > Amphipoda > Gammaridae > Gammarus > Gammarus roeselii. Next base: position 770 of record SDVV010018672.1, read on the forward strand.
GGCGAAGAAATACAATTGTTCAGTGCATTACAATTTCACAATTGATTCAGTTAAGCAGCGTAAATGTGTCAGCCAAAGTTCATTAGACAAGGTAAATTTACTTCACCAGTTGCAGGTGAAGGTAACAACAGTGTATGAAAATAAATCACTTAAGTGTATTTCAAAGTGGTGTCGGGTCTCCTGAAACTCGCCCTCAACAGCAGAACTTACTTTACTAAACAGTAACATTTACATCAGTTAATTGACCAGGATCAACGAAGAACAGGAAGTGTTTCACCAGAGACGGCATCGTGGACATACATATCACTCGCCGATTGAAAGAGCATGTATCATCAAATACTCAACAATAGTGTACTTATACCAGTGGTACACCGAGGAGGAAGCCGACGGTGCTATACCCTACCACTTCTTTAGGGCGACGCTAACATTTTTGTCTATACATTAGGCCAGCTACACAGACTCAAGAACAGCTTTTTTGCGGGTGCTGTGCTTGCATCCTACGTCCATCTCAACGCCAACCTAATATGACTTATTTATTGATCAAGAAGGAGTTTTAAAATATTGGATATAAATAAACTACATTGCAAGCCCTGGTGGGTGAGTTCAAACGAAGAAATACTCACCAACAGTGCTAGATTAGATAGGAGTGACGAAGCTTTCTAGCGTGCTGGAGCCAGGTTCTTCTGGCACTGAATGTCAAACCAGCAAACAGTGCTGCATCAAGTTGGACTTTTTTTTGTCTCTTTTAATGTTTCGTTAGATTTACTACTGCGCAAAGTCAATGTTCTTTACGCGGCGAACGTCAATGGTATGTACTGGTGCCACAGGAGGCACATAAACTCCTAAGGTGCTGAGGCCGTATAGTCCCAGCACTCCCCGGGTGGCAGTGAGGAGGATTAACACACTATCTACCCTGCTTCAGAGCCCCAAAGATTCGCAGTAGTCCTTAAGGTGCCGGGGCTATGCGCCCCAACACCTGCTGAAGGGAAAGATGAAGAAGACAGAAAACGAGGATCCCATGCATGAGATCCCCACTAGGTGTAGGAAATTTCACGCACGAAAACAACAAAAATGGAAAGAACAAGAAGGAAGAGTCGTAGAAAAAGGTTGCATGAAAGAGAGTAACTTGGCTGTTATGAGCCACCAGAAAGAAGAATAGTTAGGACCGGTATGAGTGTGTTTGAGTGTGAGTGTCTGTTTGCGTACCTGTGTGTGCGTGCGCGTGTGTGTCTGTGCAGAGACTATTAGAAGAGTTGTTAAAAAGTTTGAGACAAGTTGAACGAAATTTGAACTAAACAAAAGATGCAAATGAGGTAAATATAAGTACAGTAAATTCAGGATGGGGAAAAAAATGAAAGATAGTGAAGGGTGAAGAAGAGAGGAATCTGAAGGGAAATAAGGGTGTTCACCCTCCGGTTGGGTCGTGACTCCGTGCGGTCCGTGAACCTAACAAATGCCTAGGGAGGGGGAAAATAGCCCTAGCTACTCTTACGACATCTTAGTTAATTTATAGAAACTATATTACAGTATATTTCTATAGACTATGCGGGTGAATATCAACATTAGTATATATTAGTTCTACAGCCGTAAACGCAATTGCGATTCAATAGTGACGTTTGGCATGGTGACTCATTGAGTGGTAACTTCAGAGTCGATCACAAACAACAGAAAACGGGGAGTGAGCTGTCCGTAATATAACCTCGGACAACCCGCCAAACCTGAAAGATCAACAACGCATCTAGAGTTAACATATAAACCCTAGAGAGGAAACGAACAATGACTATTCCATGCATGAGAACAGTATCCAGGCAGTGAACCTCAAGTATGAGAAAGGAAACAGGGAGAAAAGAGGTTGGCTGATGGAGAAGGTTGCATGAAACCAAGAGCGTAATGCCCTGACCAAACATGTGCTTGGGGCATTTCTTGGTCATCGAGGGAGCTCAAAGTCCCCTACCATAGATGAACTAGATTAGCTACACTTATCTGGTCTGCAGCACAATTTTAGTCTTTGCAGATCGAGTGTTAAAACGACATATTTACCAAGTAGTAGCACGAATATGGATGACATTTTTCTTGAAATTCACACCTATGTTATTGATGAGAACAGAAATTTACGACGCTATAAATGTTCCTTGACTGATGGCCAAACAACAAACACACAACCCATGTTTCTCAGTTCTCTCCTACCACAAATACGATCATTTAGGGATTAGCAAAGCTCAACATCATAGTTTCTTAATTTAACAAAACGATTAAAATTTACCGCAACTCTGTGGATAGACTCAAGAATACTATTAGAACAACAAGAGGAATGATATACCCTAACAGAGGACCCACGACTTGCCTACTTGGAAGCGCTGCAATGACCCACAACTTGCCTACTTGGAAGTTCTGACGGCAGAATCATTCGTTAGATTAAAATAACGATTAGAATTAGGTGAAGAAGCTTTCTAGCGCGCTGGAGCCATCGTCCTTCTGGCGCAGAATGTCAAACCAGCAAACAATACTGCATCAAGCATGTATTTTTATTTCAGTTTAATGTTTGAACTAGGTTTACAACTGCGCAAAGTCAATGTCTTTTGCACGGCGAACGTCAATGGGATGTGCGGGTGCCACATGAGGTACAGGAACTTCTAAAGGGTTTGGGGCCATATGGTCCCAGCACTCCCCGGGTTGCGGTAAGGAGGATTAACACACAACCTACCCTGCTTCAGAGCCCCAAGTATTCGCAGTAGTCCTTAAGGTGCCGGGACTATGCGCCCCAACACCTGCTGAGGGGGAAGATGAAGAAGACAGAAAACGAGGATCCCATGAATGAAACAGCACGAATGGAAAGTAAAAAACTAAGAGTTGTAGAAAAAGATTGCATGAAAGAAAAATCGCAGCTTGGCTGTTATTAGCTACCCGAAATGAGAATAGTTAGGACCGGTGTGTGTGTTTGAGTATTACCGTCTGGGTGAGTATCGATGTGCGTTTGTGTGTGCGTGCATGTGTGTGTAACGACTATGGGGAGAATTATGAAGTTTGAGATAAGTTTAATTAAATTTGAACTAAACATGAGATGCAAATGAGGTTAATAAAAGTTGAGATTACAGGATGGGGGAGGGAAGGAGAGATAGTGAAGGGTGAAGAAGGGAGTCAGAAGGGTAATAAGGGCGTTCACCCCTTTCCTCCCCCTCCGCGCGGCCCGTGAACTTAACCGAAATAACGAAACTTACTAGTTTGAGGCAGCTTGTTCACAAGACAATTGGTAGTAAAAACTGCTTCTACTTGGAACAGCTTGCACTTAAAACTTATCATGCGAGAGGCCTCCACGAATAAAAAAAAAGAGATTATATGAATAGCTTATTAGAGACAACTCGTCCCAAAAACTCATCAAGAATCAGCTCGAACTAAAAACCTCAGTTTGCTCTTAAAAGACAACTAGTACTAAAAACTTATCACGAATCAGCTCGTACTAAACGCCTCAGTTTGCTCTAAAGCGACAACTCGTACTAAAAAAATATCACGAATAAGCTCGTACTGAAAAGTCTCAGATTGCTCTTTAGAGACAGATTGTACTACAAACATATCACGAATCAGCTCGCATCAAAAATACTAAGCACTCGTACTATAGACGAACTTATTTTTGTCCTTAGATGATCTAACCGTGCGCAGCAGTGATACAGAATTAAAATATTATGTTGAAGAAAACGAAAATTAACAAAATGGCTGATTATTGCCACTATAAAAAAATGATGAAAAGTATAATGACTAAGCAACATGAAAAGTTTTGTTAAAAGTTGTTTTGGGAAAACCTTCATGAACTAATTTGAAGTATGAAAGAAAATTTGATTAGATAAGCATAGTAGTTACACTGACAAAATATGGAACTCGTTTGGGTGGTGTCGTATTTCTTCACTCTGCAAGGTGGACGCTACGACCTGCACATAGTCGATGCTATGATAAACGTACGGCCAGTATTTGAGTATCAAAAAGAGCAGGCATGTAAAAGATTATCATAACAAACAGGCCAGTTATGTGTTATGTGCCGCGCAGGCCAGTAGAGAGTGTCTCTGGTGCCAAACGTCAAATCAACAACTAAAGCGTAGTTAAGTCTATTTCCTTCACGATGCCAACGTCAAAGGTATACACGGGTGCAAAACAAACTCATGTAGGCAAACATTTCGTCAAGCATAATGAAAGCCCCAGGATTTCTAAATTAAAAAAAAAAGTATTACATTTTTAGGGATGTAATTTTCTTTTCAAAAGCGCAAGAAAATCAGTTATAGGTTAATAACCTACAACGATAAGATATTATTTTGCACATTTGGAATTTTACCTCTTGAGGATATTTGGTACGGTATTGTATAGACATACAGCCGTTTCCCCCTAGTTAGGGGGGTGACTAAGCTAGGCAGACACAGAGGGGGGAGGCGCCAAATCTCCCCGCCACAAGACCGCCGTGTCCCTGCCGAGGCTCGAACTCGCTACATGCAGCACCAGAGGCTGACACTGCAGTCGGATACGCTAACCACTCGGCCACGGCGGTATTACATCTGAAAATTCTGAATGTATTCTGAACATCGAATTTTCAAAAGTTTAAATATGTTCGGTAAAAAATGTTAATCCATGATTTCCGTTGGTCAAATCGTTAACAATTAAACTTGGACTTTTCAATAAATGAATTTCTTTCGTCATACTTTCGATGCAGAACCGAGACAACACTGTGCGAATTACGCAACGCAAGCTTAACTAACCAAAGGATTTGAATTGTTAAAATCTACTAATTTTATTCCTAACTAATACAGGTGCAATTATTCTCCAATTTTCCACTGAACATCAAATTATCTACCGCTCTCATAATAGCCGCTCTCATAATAGCTAATCAACATCACTAATGATAATTTTTTCTAGGTTTTTAGATTAGATCCATCTCCACTGGAGCTCCGATGCAAGCCTATGTGAGCTCCCCCGTAGGATGCAAAGATTATCGTCTCAGATAGGTTCCCACTCCATTGAGTGCAGAAACAACTGAATCGAAATTGAATCTTTTTAATTGTGATATACATGCACGCTGGTGCTTACAAGAATATTGCTGAAGCGAAACTCAAGGATTTATACTTTGATCAAGCAGATCCATGTTTTTGTGATCTTTTAGTAATATTCCGAAACATATTGTGGAAGGGGAAAGAATATCCGCCATCTGCACCGCTACTTCATTTTCAAACTGCTTTGTGCAGGCCGGTACGCTTATCAAGAGCGATTCATTTTCTGTCCATCTCCACCGTAACTTGGACGTAAGTCATCGAAAAACTTTAATCGACTAAAATCCTATTCCTGTATATTACTGGAATCACACAATTTTAGACTATGAACAAACCCAATTATAACTCGAGCCGCAGCTACGCTCCGGTCTACGGACTACACCTCGAAAAGTAATATAACATGGGTAACCACCAATGAAAACTCTCGTGTATTGCCGGACACGAAACCCTTTGCTCAGTGAACGGGAGTACCACGGCACGTGACTGCTGGCAATGCCCTCTTAACTTCTCAATTTATTCAAGTTAGTGTCACGTTTCTCAAAGCTCTTGCTAATGGCAGACTTACGCTCCTCAGAGCAGTAGGTAATGGCAGACTCGCTTATCTGAACTGTAGATGATGGCAGACTTATGTACCTATAAGGTTGTTGAACATAGCTAACATAAGCTCCTTGGAGCTATGGATAGTAGTAATAGTGCTGTGTGCAACTCTATCTGACAACAAAGCAAGTAAGTAATCCACACCAAGGGAAGAGCGAGCGTGGAAAAACTCGCAAACGTAGGTTGAACTTCATATCATAACACTGACACACGTACAAATTCAACGAGTGCAAGCATATCCTAATTGAGCAACAAAACAGGCACAAAGAAGTAAAGTCATTAGCGTAGATACGAACAATGATTCACGCTTTAAAACGATGTGTACATCACAGCAGGATTTCACTATCTGAAGAGAATGGCATCCAATGGCAAAAACAATTGATGAAGCAAATTCATAGAAATTGAAAAATACCACAGAAAAAGTAAACGAGTTATTTTTTATTTGACCGGTTTTTCACTTACTCGTAGCTATTTCACAGAAATGGTTAGTAATACAGAGGGTTAAAATGAAAATAATAATTTATTTTTCGCCTGCTGCGAAAACATAACGTAGCAATGCTGTGACTAATAGCTATATATATGAAAAAAATACCACGTATCACAGTTACCGCTGCAGCAGCACCACAGCACGCTCCGTGAAGAACTAGAAAACGCTAGCAAGTAATTACGATATCCGTAGCAATAAGATCTCCAACATCTCATGAAACAGTCCATTGCTTAAAGTCTATGAAACAAAAAACGTAAGAGATTCACTTCCAGCAGCGGATTGAGGTAACATCACCACCAGTTGCTCTTGGTGCCAACTACTGAACCACAGAATGCTTTGTGGTTCAATGAACTGGATGGACTTTCAAAAGCTACGGAACAAACGACACTTAATAATAAGAAAAGTGACGCCATCTCACATGCTTCCTGAAGAAACGGTTTGTGCATTTCGGAGACCAGCTTCCATAATGTGGAAGAAGCAGGGCACTTCTCTGTGTCGAACCGACGCATCAGAAACCAGCTGCCCTAATGTGGAAGAAGCCCGCAATTCTCTTTGTAGAAGCTGCAGTCTAAAGTACTTAATGTTACGTCGATGAAAAACTACTAGCCAATGGTGCTACAGAGGGCACGAGCAACGAATGGATGTTACCAGGCTTGACTCACGATGAATGATGTATTTTGTTAATGGAGAGTAAATGATATGCAAAGGGATGGTGAACTATAGCGTCCCCAATCTCTGTATAAAGCAGGAATAGGTTGTTTAGTCCTTATTTTAGGCTTACTTATGCACCTTTTTGGAGACACCATTTGTTGATGCTTATAAATAAATAAGCGTTTGATTAGGCTTTTTAAAAGTTAAAAGGTGTCTTGCTTGAAAGACCATTGGTGATCGCCTGAGAAAGTCGACATCGTGCGTGACGACGAACTGCCAGGAAGACGAGTCAGAACGATTGGACCGGTCGCAGAAGGACGACCCACTCTTGCCACGTATGCTCACTCACTATTGAGCTCACACGACTCCACTGAGCTCGCACTGACTATTGGGCCCTCATGAGTCCTCTGAGCTCACATGTAGTATTGCTCCACAGCCAGCATGGCATGGAGCATCTCTGCCTGGAGGCGCGCCTCCGCCGCTAGTATCACAATGTGCACCTAATGAGGTAAAAATACATAAGTAAAAACATAGTAACTACAAGGGATACATAGTAGTTGAACGAATTGCAGCGGAGAACACATAACACAATTCTGTGTATCCTCAAAGTGTTCTAGTGCAAGTAGTAGGTTGACCTAATTGCTAGAAACAAAAAGGACCATCCACTACTTCTTTTTATTTCATCATTCTTGCAGCATAGTCCCATGATAGTAGTTGGACCCATAGTCCCATCATAGTAGCTGGAGTGTATCCATTACGACGCTCTTTGAAGTAGTGTGAGCAGGAGATTAGCTCAACATCAACTGTAACCGGTAATACGTTTTGTGTGTAAAAGAATATGCATCACGTTTCACGTCATTCTATTCCCAAAGAGACGTTGTACCCAAGGCGTGCATTCCCGCCCAAGCCCTCACACGTTATAATCATCGACGCTAAGGCTACCATCCGGGTGTGTTGACAGTGTGCAAAGACACTTGCATAAATAGTCTATAAAATAATAGGCTCTACTTTATATTTTGTATTTCTATCTCGATCAAAGACGCTGTCTCTGATCTGACCTTTCTAGGTAGCCACATAAGAAAAGCCTGAAACTGTAATTTTATACAAATTGCCAAGAGAAAATGGGACTAATATTGTGGTATGGTACCTTACCGCGTCATGAAAATGTGCCCGCCTGTTCCGATTTTGCAGACATTTTTTAGATAGTCTAGGAATTTCGATTCAAGCAATATCAAGTCACGTTTCATGCTCTTTCCAGATCCTCAAAACCACAAATGTAAAACCCAGGGCGTGACTAATACTGTAACTAACGAGGAGCAGCACAGAGCAGTCACCAAGAAAAAGCACAGTGCATTGCTCGAAATTGCCAACACAAATTATGGTCATATCAAGTGTCCCATTACAGATCCCCGAGGGGCTTTGTAGCCAACCTGTTCACTGGGGCGCAGGTCGTTGATGAGGCCTGGGGTGCTGCAGGTCGCCGTGACCAGCCTCTCAGGAGCCACGCTCATCGTCTTCAGGAACACCTTCAGGTGCCGGTCCAGCAGCTGGTTCACGGCACGGTAGTCGTAGTCGTCTCGTCTGTGACAAGAGATGAGGGGTAAGGGACGGGGTGTGTCTTGAAAACATGATAGTTGGGGGAGACAAGGGGAAGAGTTGGAGACAAGGCAAGTGTCGGAGACGGGGCAAGTGTCGGAGACTGGGCAAGTGTCGGAGACTGGGCAAGTGTCGGAGACGGGGCAAGTGTCGGAGACGGGGCAGGTATCGGAGACGGGGCAAGTGTCGGAGACGGGGCAAGTGTCGGAGACGGGGCAAGTGTCGGAGACGGGGCAAGTGTCGGAGACGGGGGGAGGTGTTGAACCCTATTGTTAGGGTTGCTGAATGTGCGTGGCTGTAGTGCGAATGACGTGAAGAGGAGGGAGATTGGTGAGATGTTTGTGAGGAAGAAGTTTGATGTGCTGACGCGCAGTGAGACGAAATTGAAAGGTAGTTATTGATCCGGTCTCTCAGCGTAACTCCAGCCAAGCTCCTTAAACATTTTATCTCGGAAACATTCAACCTTCTTCTCTCCTCTGCTCTCACCCCCAAGTCTCAGCTCCGTAAAGCACAGTTGGGACAACAACACCTTCATACAGCCTTCTCTTTGCTTCCATCCCCAACGTCCTACAGCTCATTACACTCTTCAGTGCACCCAACACTTTACACCCCTCCTTCACTCGCGCCTTCACTTCAGTTTCTACAAGTTCAGTTTTCTCCACATGGGAGCCCAGGTACTTGAAACACTGAACTTCCTCCAAGAGCTCTCCATATAGGGGGACACTAATTTTGCTCGCATCGACAGTCCTCGAGCATCTCATTACTTTACTTTTATCCATGTTCACTCGGAGCTCCTTCCTCTCACATATTCAACCAAACTCAGAAACTAGCCAATGTAGCTTCTCCTCTGAATCCGCAACCAGGGCCGTATCAACCGCAAATAGTAACTGGCTCAACTGCCAACACCACCCATTCGCTTCCAACAGTTTCAAGCCACGACCAAGCACACTTCCTTGACCACTCTATCCACATAGAGGTTGAACAGCCAGGGAGACGTCACGCACCCTTGTCTCAGTCCCACTTTCACTGTGAACCAATCACTCACCTCACTTCCCACTCTGTCACATGCTCGGCTGCCAACATAGAAACTCTGCACCGCTTTCAACAGATGTCCGCCCACTCCATACAAACGCAACACCCTCCACAGCGCTTCCCTGTCAATCCTGTCGTATGCCTTCTCCAGATCCATGAAGGCCCAAAACACATCCTTTCCTTCTGCAAGGTACTTCTCACAGACTTGTCTCACTGCAAAAATCTGATCGTCACACCCTCTACCACTCCTAAAGCAACACTGTTCCTCTCCAATTACGCAGTCCGTACAGTGTCTAATCCTTTAGATCAGCACTCTCCCGTACAACTTACCAACCACACATAACAGACTGATACCTCTCGAGTTGCAGCATTCATTTTAATCTTCTTTGCCCTTATATAGCGGAACAATGCAGGCACTGCGCCACTCAATCGGTACCACGCCTGCCACAAAACACAAGTCCAGTAACCTCACCAACCATTTGACAATCGTTACTCCACCCTTCTTCAGGCACTCGGTCGCAACGCCATCGAAACCAGGGGCTTTCCCTGCTGTCATCACCACCATGTCCTCCTGCACCTCTTCCCTGGTAATGTCCGCCACAAGTCTTTCTCTCAAAACTGGCATCCGAGCACCACCACCCACAGCAACAATGTCAGCCTCTCTGTCATCCTCGACATTCAACAACTCATCAAAATACTCGGCCCACCTCTTCCGTACATCACCAATTTCCAACAACAACTGGCCGTTTTCATCTTACAACACTTCCTCCTTTCCGGTCTCTCCCTTTCTCACCATCTTCACCTCTTTCCAGAACATCTTTTTGTTCTCCTCAAAATACTGCAACAACCGTCTGCCCCAGCTAGCATCAGCGTCCCTTTTGGTTCTTCTCACCACCCGCTTCACCTCGTTTCTCTCCGCTTTGTAGATTTCATAACCCACTACTGACTTCACCTGCAACCACTCCTCTAACGTTCTTCTTTTCCGTGCCACCGCCAGTTTGACTTCCTCGTTCCACCACTGGCAACCTTTCCTTCTGCACTCGCCCACACGGCGCGCACCACACACCTTCGCACATCTCAGCAATGCATCTCTTACCGTCTCCCATACTTCCTTTACACCTCTCAGGTCTCGTCCTCTCACGTTGTCATATTCTTCCCTCAACGCCTGTTGGAACTCCTCGGCTCTACTTCTCACATTCGGTCCACTCACTTTCACTACCTCTCTTCCTCCTCCCACTCGTTTGTTGCCCTTCCACATCTGCTCCACTCTCAATCTACATTCCACCAGCAGATGGTCAGACACTGCTCCACCTCCCCTCTCAACACCCGCACATCCAAAAGCCGTCCCACCACTCTCCTCGATATCAGCACAAAATCCATCAGTGCTCTCTCCAGCCACTACACCATGGGCCATCCTTACCCACGTGTACTTGTGGATATCTCGCTTCTTGAACAAAATATTCCCGACCATCAACTCCTGCTCCATACACAGACCTATCAGGTTTTCTCCGTTGGGCACACCTTCTCGTGCCCAACCTTCCTCCGCACCAGACTTTCTTCCACTTACCACACCAAATTCAAATTCGCACTTACCTTTCAGTTTCGTCTCACTCAGCGCCAACACATCAAACTTCCTCCTCAAAAACATCTAACCAATCTCTCTACTCTTTACCCATTCGTATTACAGCCACGCACATCCAGCGACCGTAACACTAGGGTTCGGAGAGGCGTCATCCTCTCTTCCCCTCGCTTGTCTTGCCGTCTTTGAGGAAGGGTCTTACAGAGAAAGGGATTCCTAGCCCCTTCGCCCCGCTCCTTCTAGTCGTCTTCTACGACACGCGGTGGATACGGTAGCAAGATTCTAACACCCCGGCTACAAGGCCCAATAAAGTTAGCCATAAAATAAGTTTTATATCATAAATCAATACTGAAGATACACTTTATACCTATTCAATACAGACAAGAAAGCACAGACTCTGAGACTAATGACTATAGGAGATATTTTAAATTGTAAGAGACAAAGAGTACCACTACACATATTACTAGACTTTAGACTTAAATAACTTGGGTATAATTTACAGGTATATAATATATATTTATGCCTATGCCTACTGGCTCTATTAGCTTAGAACTAACTTCAACTGAGTAGGTTGAAGACTAACTAATCTAATATAATGCAAAATAGAAACAAAATAAAAATAAAACAAAAAGTATGATATTGGCAGTTCATAAATCATAAATTTATTAGCAAATTTAGAAATAAATCACTACTAATAATCATTACAGCCCCTACTACTATTTGGCTGTGAAAGTCTGATTTTTCACACTTAAGAAAAAATGATTTTGCTCAAAAAAAAAGAGGTGTATTTCTTCAAGAAAAAAAAATACAGGTTGATTCCCATCCTGTTTTAACCATATGGGTATCAATATTGCGGGACATCTTTTTAACAAATATACTGGTGAGCGTGCCAGAAGTGGGAGCTATTTATTGGCGATTTTGGTAGAATTTGTCGAGCTGTGACTTCAACGTTCTGATTGTATCGCTGTTTAAAACTGCGATTGGATGTTTCTTCCATTCTCGGACAATGCTACACGTGAAGAAATTGCCCTTGATGTCAAGTGAGAAAAGCTTACCAACGATTTTGTATCCATTATTCCTGGTCACTTGGTTCGCATCTAGAGTGAAAAGGGTCGCTCGGTCGACGTTTTCCATACCCCTTTAATCTTCCACACTTTGATGATGTCGCCTCTGACTCTACGTTTCTCGAGCAAATAAAGGTTAAGTTCACAAAGTCTGGCTTTGTACGATTCATTGCACAGTGCAGGGATAAGATTGGTAGTTTAAAGCGCCAAGCAACACGACGCTCCAGCTAACAAGGAACAGTTCAGTGAGCAGTGCTGACAACACACGCTCATGGTTAACATGGCAACGGCGATAACCAAGTACACAATAGACTGATAAGATTAACAATTGGCTGATAAGAGCGACGGGTTTAGAAACAGTTACTTGATTTGATTAGAGCTGTTGGAAGAGCCTATAAATAGACCAAGCTCTTCCATCGAAAGAAGTGTGGCATGGCATCTTACTAGCCAGAAATTGATGTAAGCAAGGCAATCAGCAATCAGGTTATGCGAGTTGTTTTAGCACCGTAGCGGCGGAATTGCTGACTAATGAGTGAAGTTCGGTCTCTGAGAATCCAGCAAAGCTCAGTTGTTGCCTTCAATACGAGGTCACAGTAGCTGACAGCCCTCAAGACACTGCAACACCCGTAGGGTCAAGAGACTCCCTCCCCCCCAGGCCATCAATTTGACAGACATTCTTTCGGGCTATTTATTTGACAGACATGTTTTCGGGTCAGTCAAGAGACTGACTCAAAAACAAAGATGCAGCATATTTAGATGCAATGCACGAAACCAACAGGCTCTCGGGGAACCTCTCGCGCTCGAGGGGGAATGGAGCCGCTGACAACGGATCCATGAAACCAAGAACCAAGTGCCCGCATCTCGGTGATGACCGTTCAACTATTCTCTCTACAAGCATGCAT
>SDVV010018673.1:0-13704 GCA_016164225.1 Gammarus roeselii
CCCAATGAAATCGACACCCAACTAACTCGTCACCTAACTAACTTCACACATTACTAACTCGACACCTAACTAACTCGACACCTAACTAACTCGACACCTAACTAACTCGACACCTAACTAACTCGACACCTAACTAACTCGACACACAACTAATTCGACACCTAACTAACTCGACACACAACTAACTCGACATTTAACTAACTCGACACCTAACACGACACCTAATTAACTCGACAAGTAACTAAATCGACACCTAACTGAATCGACACCTAACTAACTAGACACCTAACTAACTCGACACCTAACAAACTCGTTATCTAACTAACTCTACATCTAACAAACTCGACACTTAGCTAACTTGACATGTAACTAACTCGACAACTAAATAACTCGAAACCTAACTAACTCGACACCTAACTAATTCGACACCTAACTAATTCGACACCTAACTAATTCGACACCTAACTAACTTGACTAGATAATAAATCGACACCCAACTAACTCGACACCTAAATTACTCGACACTCAACTAACGTGACTCCTAACTAACGTGACGCCTCACCAACTCGACACCTAACTAACTAGACACTTAACTAACTCGACGCCTAACTAACTCGACGCCTAACTAACTCGACACTTAACTAAATCGACACCTTACTAAATCGACACCTAACTAAATCGACACCTAACTAACTCGACTCCTAAGTAACCCGACATCTAACTAACACGACACCTAACTAAGTCGACACCTTACTTAATCGACACCTAACTAAATCGACACCTAACTAACTCGACTCCTAACTAACTCGACACCTAACTAACTCGACACCTAACTAACTCGACACCTAACTAACTCGACACCTAACTAACTTCACACATTACTAACTCGACACCTAACTAACTCGACACCTAACTAACTCGACACCTAACTAACTCGACACCTAACTAACTCGACACATAACTAACTCGACACCTAACTATCTCGACACACAACTAACTAGACATTTAACTAACTCGACACCTAACACGACACCTAATTAACTCGACAAGTAACTAAATCGACACCTAACTGAATCGGCACCTAACTAATTCGACACCTAACTAACTCGACACCTAACAAACTCGTCATCTAACTAACTCTACATCTAACAAACTAGACACGTAGCTAACTTGACATGTAACTAACTCGACAACTAAATAACTCGAAACCTAACTAGCTCGACACCTAACTAATTCGACACCTAACTAATTCGACACCTAACTAATTCGACACCTAACTAACTTGACTAGATAATAAATCGACACCCAACTAACTCGATACATTACTAACTCGACACCTTACTAACTCGACTTCTTACTAACTCGCCACCGAACAAGCTCGGCATCTGACAAACTCGACACCTAACAAGCTCGACACCCAACTAACTCGACATTTCACCAAGTTGACACCTAACTAAATCGACACCTAACTAATTTGACAAGTTAATAAATCGACACCCAACTAACTCGACACCTAAATGACTAGACACTTAACTAACGTGACACCTAACTAACGTGACACCTAACTAACTAGACACCTAACTAACTCAACATTTAACTAACACGACACCTAACTTACTCGACAATTAACTAACTCGACACCTAACTAACTTGACACATATGTATATCGAAAACTAATTACCTCAACACCTAACTAAGTCAACACTTAACTAAATCGTCACCTAACTAATTTGACAAGTTAATAAATCGACACCCAACTAACTCGACACCTAAATGACTCGACACTTAACTAACGTGACACCTAACTAACGTGACACCTAACCAACTTGACACCTAACTAACTAGACACCTAACTAACTCGACATTTAACTAACACGACACCTAACTAACTCGACAATTACCTAACTCGACACCTAACCAACTTGACACATAAGTTTATCGACAGCTAATTACCTCAACACCTAACTAAGTCGACACCTAACTAACTCGACACCGAACTAACTCGACACCTAACTGACTTGACACATAAGTACATCGATACCTAATTACCTCAACACCTAACTAAATCGACACCTAACAAGCTCGACACCTAACTAACTCGACGCCTAACTAACTCGACACCTGACTAACTCGACACCTAACAAACTCGAAACCCAACTAACTCGACCCCTTACTAAATCGACACTTAACTCACTCGACACCTAACTAACTCGACACCTAACTAACTCGACACCTAACTAATTCGACATTTATTTAACACGACACCTAACTAACTCGACAATTAACTACTAACTCGACACCTAACTAACTTGACAAATAAGTTAATCGACACCTAATTAACTCGATACCTAATTATCTCGACACTTAACTAACTCGACACCTATCTAACTCGACACCTATCTAACTCGACACCTAACTGATCCAACACCTAACTAACTCGACACCTGACTATTTCGACACCTAACTAACTCGACACCTAACTAACTCGACACCTAACTAACTGGACATGTAACTAAATGGACCTATAAATAACTCGACACCTAACTTACTTGACATGTAACTAACTCGACGCCTAACTAACTAGACGCCTAACTAACTAGACGCCTAACTAACTCGACACCTAACTAACTCGACACCTAACCAACTCGACACCTAACTAACTTGACAAATAAGTAAATCGACACCTAACGAACTCGATACCTAATTTACTCGACACTTAACTAACTCGACATTTATCTAACTCGGCACCTAACTTACTCGAAACCTGACTAACTCGACATTTACCTAACACGACATTCAACTAAAACGACACCTAACGAACTCGAAAACTAACTAACTCGACACCTAACTAACTCGTCACCTAAATAACTCGACACCTAACTAATTCGAAACATAACTAACTCGATACCTAACTAACTCGACGCCTAACTAACTCGACACCTAACTAACTCGTCATGTAACTAACTCGACACCTAAATAACTCGACACATAACTAACCTGACATGTGAAAGACTCGACGCCTAACTAGACGCCTAACTAACTAAACGCCTAACAAACTCGACACCTTACTAACTCGAAACCTAACTAACTCGACACCTAACTAAGTCGACACCTAACTAAGTCGACACCTAACTAACTCGACACCTAACTAATTCGACACCTAACTAATTCGACACCTAACTAACTCGACATCTAACTAACTCGACACCTAACTTACTCTACACCTATCTAACTCGACAATTAACTAACTCGACACCAAAACTAACTTGACGAATAAGTAAATCGTCACCTAATTAACTAGACACCCAACTAACTCGACACCTAACTAACTCAAAACCTAACTAACTCGACACCTAACTAACTCGACACCGAACGAATTCGACACCTAACTAATTCAACATCTAACGAACTTCACTAGGTAATAAATCGATACCCAACTAACTCGACACATTACTAACTCGACACCATACTAACTCGGCACCTTATTAACTCGACTCCTTACTAACTCAACACCTAACAAACTCGGCATCTGACAAACTCGACGCCTAATAAGCTCAACACCCAAATAACTCGACATTTCACTAAGTTGACACCTAACTAAATCTACACCTAACTAATTTGACAAGTTAATAAATCGACACCCAACTAACTCGACACCTAAATTACTCGACACTCAACTAACGTGACACCTAACTAACGTGACGCCTAACCAACTCGACACCTAACTAAATTGACACCTTACTAAATCGACACCTAACTAAATCGACACCTAACTAACTCGACTCCTAACTAACCCGACACCTACCTAACTCGACATATAACTAACTCAACACCTAATAACTCGACACCTAACTATTTCGACACCTAACTAACTCGACACCTAACTAACTCGACACCTAAGTAAGTCGTCACCTAATTAACTCGACACTTAACTGTTTCGACAAATAAGTAAATCGACACCTACTTAACTCGACACCTAACTAACTCGACACCTAACTAACTCGACACCTAACTAAATTGACACCTAACTAAATCGACGCCTAACTAACTCGACACCTAACTAACTCGATACCTAACTAACTCAACACCTAACTAACACGACACCTAACTAACACGACACCTGACTAACTAGACACCTAACTAACTCGACATATACCTAAATCGACTTCTAACTAACTCGACACCTAACTAACTTGACACCTAACCAACTCGACACCTAACTATTTCGACACATAACTATTTCGACACCTAACTAACTCGACACCTAACTAACTTGACACCTAACTAACACGACACCTAACTAACACGACACCTAACTAACTCGACACCTAACTAACTCGACAAATACCTAAATCGACTCCTAACTAACTCGACTCCTAACTAACACGACACCTAACTAACACAACACCTAACTAACTCGACACCTAACTAACTAGACAAAAACCTAAATCGACTCCTAACTAACTCGACACCCAACTAACTCGACACCTTACTAACTCGAAACCTAACTTACTCGACACCTAACTTACTCGACACTAAACTAACTCGACCCCCAACTAACTCGACAACTGACAAACTCGACGCCTTACTAACTCGACACCTAACTCACTCGACACCTAACTTACACGACAATTAACTAGCTCGACAGTTAACTAACTTGACAAATAAGTAAATCGACACCTAATTAACTCGACACCTAAATTACTCGACACCTAACTTACTCGACACTTAACAAACTCGACACCTAACTAACTCGACGCCTAACTAACTAGACGCCGAACTAACTAGACGCCCAACTAACTAGACGCCTAACTAACTAGACGCCTAACTGACTCGACATCTAACTAAACACCCAACTAAAGTCAACACCCAACGTAATCGCCCCCCAATTAAATCGACACCCAACTAACTCGTCACCTAACTGATTTCACACATTACTAACTCGACCCCTAACTAACTCGACACCTAACTAACTCGACACCAAACTAACTCGACACCTAACTAACTCGACACACAACTAAATCGACACCTATCTAACTCGACACATAACTAACTCGACATTCAACTAACTCGACAACTAACAAGACACCTAATTAACTCGACAAGAAACTAAATCAACACCTAACTGAATCGACACCTAACTAGCTCGACACCTAAATAACTCGACATCTAACTAACTCTACATCTAACAAACTCGACATCTAACTAACTTGACATGTAACTAACTCGACAACTAAATAACTCGAAACTTAACTAACTCGACACTTACCTAATTCGACACGTAACTAACTCGCCCCCTAACTAACTCGACATCTTACTAACTCGACACCTTACTAACTCGACACCTTACAAACTCGCCACCTTCCTAACACGACATTTCACTAACTTGACACCTAACTAAATCGACACCTAACTAATTTGGCAAGTTAATAAATCGACACCCATTTAACTCGACACCTAACTAACTCGAATCCTAACTTACTCGTCACCTGACTAACTTGACACCTAACTAACTCGACACCTAATTAAATCGACACCTGACTAACTCGACACCTAACAAACTCGACACCTAACCAAATCGACACCTAACTAACTTGATTAGTTAATAAATCGACACCCAACTAACTGGACAACTAAATAACTCAACACCCAACTCACTCGACAACAAAATAACTCGACACATAACTAACTCGACACCCAACTAACTTGACATCTAACTAGATCGACACCTAACTAGCTCGACATCTAACTAGCTCGACACCTAACTAACTCAACACCTAACTAACTCGACACCTAGCTAACTCGGCATCTAACAAACTCGGCATTTAACTAACTCGACATTTAACTAATTCGACACCTAACAAACTTGACATGTAACTAACTCGACAACTAAATAACTCTACACCTAACTAACTCGGCACGTAGCTAACTCGACACCTAACAAACTCGACATCTAACTAACTCGGCATCTAACTAACTCGACATTTAACTAATTCGACACCTAACTAACTTGACATGTAACAAACTCGACAAAAAAAGAACTCGACAGCTAACTAACTCGACAACTAACTAACTCGGCACGTAACTAACTCGACACCTACCTAACTCGACGCGTAACCAACTCGACACCTAACAAACTCGACATCTAACTAACTCGGTATCTAACTAACTCGACACCTAACTAATTCGACACCTAACTAACTCGACATTTCACTAACTTGACACCTAACTAAATTGAAACCCAACTGTTAAACGAACTGTGTAGTTTTCACCTGAGGTTTATTCTCAACCTACCTACAGCCGAGCCCCCGTGCTATTATCATTATTCCTGCCGACCTATAAAGGTACTTCGGCCAGCACCGCCATAAAGTATAATATCGCACAGACACGAACAGCCTAACAAGGAACTAACAGCTGCTAGCCTGTGTCTGCAGCCTTCCTCGTACAAACCCAACTGTCACCTCCGGTGCTAAAGTGTCCACTATAGTGGCGCGTACTGACGCTAAAACTTCTAATATAGATGCGTGTCTAATTAGGAAGTGTTACAATACCCTGTATGTAGATTGCCTGGTCTTACCACGCCACATGTTCAATGGCAAATGCCCGCAAGAGAACGGTCTCTTCCATGGCCTTACCACAATCCCAGTCATCTGTCTTCCCAATACGCCCCGCGGTGTTTTGACCTGTTCTACAGTATATATGCTCTGCATGTGGCTGAACCATCATATTATTATTAGAGGTCTGTAGCAAAAGTCTCTACCTCGAGATCTCCATGCGCCCAAAATAAACCTCCCTCAGTGTCTCTCTACAAACTTGTTCACCTCATCTGACTCCACATGGCACATGAAGATCTCTTTGACGTTCTACTTCAAAACTAATTCTCTCGCCACCATAAGGCAACCAAGTTTGGGCCAATAGGCCTCTTAGTCGTTCTACTCCAGAACTAACACTCTTGCTACCAAAAGACAACCTAGTTTGGGCCAATAGGCCTGTTGTTGTCTTCCTACACTTGTAAACACTTGTAAACACATAACGTGTTAAAATTGTATTAGCTCATGAAAAGAAACCCTCATTATTGACTCTCTATGGTTCTATTGTTCCAATAGCCTGATTGAATAAACGAATACGCAGCTTGACCCTTATTTTCTCCAACACCAGTTCCTCCAGCGAGAATAGAGAGTCAAGGATTAACACTGGCGCTGCAGACAGGATTTGGAAGTCAGATTGGGAGTAATATCCCGAATAAAAACGCCTCTATAAGGTGAAGACGACAAGGAGCAACCGGCTGAGGGGAGAACATCATACCCGACTACAAACCGGCTGGGAGGAGAGTATCACATCCGACTACAAGGAGCAGAAGGAGCAGCAACGGACAACCCGTCGAACTCTAGAAACCTTGAGTATATGTGGATAGGCACGTTAAAAACTACCATTTCTAGGAAAGTATGAAATATAAACGGAAGTGAAAGTGAAGTCGCTTTATATTAAAGTCAGTAACTCTTGAACAAAATGGCGATTAATCAACTCACAGTCTTATAAGATTTACCGAAATTCGCCGGTAATCCTATAGTAGGCAAAGCGCACTTCAAAGCCGATATTGACGCGCGTACATTCAAGAGAACCGTCGAAAACCATTTCTTTCAAAATGGAGTCACAGCTGACGATAAAAAGCTGCAAATTTTGTTCTCATGAATTGATAAAAAGAAAGGTGACGCGATTAAATTACTCACCTGATACGCTGGCAGACATGTCACATTTAATGATGTTAAATCCGAGTTCCTCAACATGTACCCGTCTTTCAAGGTTACTGAATTCCGACACGCTGCACAAGCATTGCTAGGAATAACACTAACGCCAGACAATATGTTCTGTGGTATGACCTCTCTAGAAAATGCGTCGCGTGCCGTGGCAGAGGCCTACCTTAAAAATGAAACTCTTACCAAGGGAGACTTCAGCGAGGGAACCTTATTGGCTAATACTATCCCAGTTCCGCCTCCGCCGACATCTAGCGCTTCTACTTCCACTTCCTCTTCGATACCAACTGCCTCGCCGATCTCTTTGCTTAACATCGTACAGAATTTTGTGATGCACCTCTTTGTAGCCTCTCAAACAGGGAACAAAGTGTATGACACACTGTCAAACTTAGGTCCTAGAAACTCCTCTACGAGATTCATGTCCGAAACAGTGAAGACTGTAGAGCAATGAAAATTGCTCACGGCGACTAAAAAGCAAAGCAACTCGGACGAAGTCATTTAGCAGGCCCGGCATCCAACACCGGTCAACTTAGCGCGCCCACCCCCCCCCCCCCTCGTCGGAACATAGCATGGCACCTCGCGCAGTTAATAACAATAATAACAATAGGTCGCCAATAACGTGTTACAACTGTGGTAAAACCGGTCATGTTAGAAGAGAATGCCAGTCATGCGCATTCTGCAAAAAATACGGGCTCATGGCTAAGCAATGTAAGACCCGGCTAGCTCAAGCAATCGGAAATTATTGTGACAAATGTAAGATTAGAGACTCGCATAACACCATCGAATGTACACGCGATTCTCGCGTGCAGCCACAAAACGTCCAACAGACTCACGTACGCATAGCACAGGCCGATAAGCCCACGACAGACCAACACGATGTACCTGCAAGACCGGATATCGACGGCTGGGACTCAATTATCTATGAGGGGAATGCCGAGCCTAACCAGTACTGACTAGAGACTCCACACCCTAGGGAATGGAACGGGAATAGCATGAATGTCCTGCGTTTAAACGTCGAAATTAATGGACTAGAACTGAAAACATACATCGATACAGGCGCTACTACGATGCTCGTAGCTGACTCCGCGCTCAGAACTGAGGTTTACGACTTAGAACCCTATGGTGGCCAAGTATTAGATACGAACGGAAGTCAGATTCCTATACTAGGACAAGCAATAGCTCAGGTGGAGACACCGGCGGGATGTTTTAACACCCGTGTACTAATATTCAAGAAGAATGACCGTATAAAACATGACCTGCTGATTGGGCTGAATATTCTAAGGCATGCGGTCATAGACTTCCATAGTAAGAGACTACGATTTTCTCTTGACGCTAACACGACTAGCGAGTCGCCCACAAACAATGTCCTCAGATTAACTTTAAAAAACTGTGAAATCAGAGGTGGCTCTCCCACGAGAGTCGCTCATGCCGCGAAGGAGAGCGAAAGTTCATCCGACTGCAGTAAGGTCAAGACCACAGCAGTGGACGGTGCAGCGGCTGACGAACCGGTTCTAATCAAACCGGGTTCGCCAGAGCGAGCAACCGCCAGCTGTATGAGTCTGGACCAGGACCAGACAAGTTTCAGCGTACATTTACGTACGGACGTGACGATACCAAGGAACACGGTGATGTTAGCTACGGTTAAAGTTAATAAACAAGTACACTCACACTCAACTCAACCCTGCTGTAGCTATAGCTGGTGTTAAGGTCCAGTTCGCAAATATGAGCGAAAACCTGGTGATTTTGAAAAAGGGAACGAAACTCTGTGGTGCGGAGTATTTTACACCCGAAACGGTACTTATGGCACAGCCAGCTGAGCCTGACTTGCCCGCGGATGATTCCTATAGAACGCTAACGCAAGAGGACATTCGTTGCGGTGACCCCAACGAGACAACAGCCCTGCTGAAAATATTGAACTGTCACAGAAACGCCTGTTGGCTCCCCAGTGAACCGTTAGGAAAATACACGGGAGACCAGTTGAAACTACATCTAAAAGAAAATATCGTGGTGAACAAAGCACCGTACCAAATACCATACGCGTTTCAAGGTAAACTAGACCAAGTAATTAAAACTATGCTAGATGAGGGAACTATCTCGTGTTTTAAGTCTTCCTATAATAGGCCAGTAATCATAGTCAAACGTGGTGACAGTGACATAAGGATTTGCTTAGATTTCCGGGACCTCAACAAGGTCCTACAGCCAATTTCGTATCCATTACCTCGCATTTCTGACGTACTCAACTCCTTGGGTCAATCTATTTACATTAGTACGCTAGATCTCGCTAGCGCGTATCACCAGTATGAGATTCACCCAGATGATCACGAAAAAACGGCTTTCACTGTAGGAAGCAGCAAATACGAATGGAACCGAGTCCCATTTGGTCTCCAGAGTGCACCCGGATTTTTTGCCCGCGTAATTAATGAAGTACTCTACGATACTCTAGGTCCACAATGTCTAGCATACATGGACGACATCATCCTATTCAGTTAAACCGCTAAGCAACACTTGGAAACGATTGAGAGCATCGTACAAAAACTGAGCGAAGCCGGAATCAAACTAAAAATACAAAAATGTCACTTCTTTGCCAACGAGGTAAAATTTCTCGGATACCAAATGACTAAAGAGGGCATGACAATGACAGATGAGCGGGTAGCTGCAATTAAGATGATGCCCATGCCGAAAAATAAAAAACAAACCAAATCTTTTCTGGGGGTTGTAAATTATTTCCGCCTGTTCGTCCCCAAATTCGCAGAAATCGCGGAACCGCTCTTCGAATTACTACGAAAAAAAGCAACGTTCCTATGGACTCCGGCGCAGACGACTGCGGTCGAAACGCTCAAAAAGAAGTTGTCCCAGGCTCCAATAGTGAAGCTTCCAAATTACAACATACCGTTTCATCTTTACACGGACGCCTCGAATTCCGGTATAGGCGCCGTACTGATGCAAAAGCACGAAGGACAATTACACCCCGTAGCGTACGGATCAAAAACCTTAAATAGCGCGCAGAAAAACTATTCGACGACGAAGAAAGAGGCCTTAGCCCTCGTATATGCACTCGAACAGTTCAGGCACATATTTTTGCTATTTCCATACACGTGTACACTGACCATAAACCGTTGTTAGGTGCTCTAAAGAAGCCCACTAGAGATGACTGTTTGCAAAGATGGGCCCTTTTGATCCAAGAATACGAAATTAACCTCCATTATGTGGAATGTAAGGATAACATCTTCGCGGACGCCCTATCAAGACTACCAGTTGACACAAACAGCACTAACCACTTAACTACAAAGCTCCACGAGGACCTCCTTGCGCGAAACGAGAGCTGCAATGCCTCTCTACAAGACTACATCCCTGAAAAAGTTCCATGGACCGAAAAGGCACTACGAAACGCACAACGGAAGGACTCCTCGTGCCGTCAGCTATTTGGACAGCTAAGAAACGACTGTAACCATTCTAGTAACCCAGACACTGAAAAGCCTATTTTCAAGGATATCCTGTTAAACAGTAAGATAATCAACGGCGTAGTATACATAGTACGGAAAATAAAGAGAGGAACCCTGAGTGATGAATTCCTCGTACCGTATCTTCCTAACAGTTTTCTGCCACAAGCATTCAAAATAATAGATACCAACACAACTGCGGGTCACAAAGGGCCCGAACGAACCCTCAAAATGTTTGTTAGAAACTTCTATAACTCGCAAGAACGACACCTGGTAACCCAACTCTGTGATGAGTATGAGTTGTGCCTTCAATCAAAGAAAGTACCCAAACCAGTTCCCATAGAAAAATACCCTGAACTCATCAGACCCTTTCACACCATATCGTCTGACATCCTTGGTCCTCTGAGAATAACAGAAGACGGAAATCAGTACATATTGACGATCCCAGACTACACGACTAGATACACGATTCTTTTTCCTTTAAAACACAAGGATACTGATTCAATAATAGAAGCCCTATGACAAGTTAATTCCAATTATGACGCAAGCAGTGTCCTGATTACAGATAACACCCCAGAGTATCCCTCCGAGAAACTGAATAACTTTTTTAAATACTACAACACCAAAAAAGTGGAAATAGCTCCATACCACGCCGCTTCACAAGGACTCTCAGAACGCATAAATCGTGAAGTAAACATATTAATAAGAATTTACACCAATCAACGAGCAGTCAACGACTGGGATAAATTATTACCAGTAATACAGTTACCAATTAATAATACCTTTAATAGTAGTATAAGAGAGGCTCCATTCTACGCTCCGTTCGGCTATGATTCTGCAACTGCGACCCTCACTCCTCCCAAACTACAGTGTAGCGAAGAGGAGCTACATCAGCATATGCAACGCTTGCAAAAAGTACGAACTCACTGTAGAGACACTCTACTCACCGCCTAGACCTTCTAAACAGCATACACCAATGCGGGAAGAAAGGAGAAACTCATCTCAGTAGGAGATGGGGTGTGCGCTACCCTTCGACAGATTTCTAAGCAAAAGCTAGACTTGCCTGTTCGCGGACCCTTTCTAGTGAACAAAAGCAAAGGGAAAGCGTGGGAACTTCAAGAGATTTCTACGAAAAAAACGTTCACAGTTCACTCCGACTATATAATCACACGGCAACAGCCATGCTCCTCGCCACCTCCCCTGACCTCTACACCCACCAATAGCCGACCGCCAGACAAACCGGTTCCAGCCTGAGTCCAGCCAGCAAGAGACTGCAAACGGACCTAGTCACCTACCAGAAGGAAGGACAAGGTCAACGCAGCCCGCTCACCGACCCCGCTGCAAGGCATCGCGTATGCACTGCACCACACCTTTTTCCTGCACTGCACCACTGCAGCCAGCCACGCCATATCTTTGTATAGTTTAAGTAACTCTTCCTATTGTTTTGTTCGAAATAATTAATTTAGCGTGTACCTTTTAGGAAAGTAAGTAGGAATAGGTATTCTACATGGACACAAAAAGGCATGAGAAATTACATACCATTTCTGTTCAGTTGATCATTCATTTTATACCGATACCAGGCATAGTTGAACACTTGAAAAGATATCAGATATCGCTTTGATAAAACAATCTGTCCTTTGTCCGAATACAGCGAAATATCTCCCCTCGGCACTCAACAACGAAGAACTTGAGCGCCTTGTTCCTTTCTGATCTTTTGTAGAGTGCATGAGTGCCTAGCTTAAATTTATGGCGAACAAAGTTTATTCACAAAACATGACAAGCTAGGATCTTTCCATGAATTTTTATTTCCAACGTATATTCCTTTCATGCACTTTAGTTTGCTAGCGAATATAACATTATTTCTAACGTTTCTAAACCATACGAGATATACAATTTATTCAAAACTACCCGCAGTGAAGTTAATATATTGTATATAACAGCAACGGCTTCTTTCTTATTCACGATTCATGTGAAATCCTATGGCACATGAGTCATCTTTTAATAGGTACAATGGTACAGATACAGATACAGACACTAGGCCGCATCCCCCAGAAAGGGGGGTGGCCGACGGCAAGGTGCACCTCACACCCTCATACGCTCACACTCACACAACTTAGCCCTTTTGTGCTTATGGGTCCGGCCGGTAGCCCCTCGACTTACACTCTGGGTCACGAGTGCAGTTCGAGGATCCGTCGTCAGCAGCAGGGCCCGACAGTTTTCACTGGTTTACCCCCGCCGCGTCATAATGACCGCCCCCCCCCCACCCACGACAATTCCAACAGCGGGATGCCCAGGGCGGGAAAGTACATCAGAGCAGCGTCAAAATCAACCATTCACAACCATTCTCCACTCATGCCTGTTCATTGCACGCTCTCTCGCCACCTCCACATTCATGTTTCTCCTTCCCAACGTCTGCTTCACACCATCCATCCACCCAAATTTCGGTCTACCTCTAGGCCTGCGACCACTCGCCTCCGCATTCATCACCCTTTTCACCAATCTCCCTTCAT
>SDVV010018674.1:0-13703 GCA_016164225.1 Gammarus roeselii
TATAAATATATATAAACTTCAGATAGCTGACATCATCCAAACATCAGAAAAAAACTGCCGCAGTCGCAGGTCATCATGTACATGCAACGACTGATTCACTAAATTCAGGTGTCAAAGTAACGATGGTATGAAAAGGGTGGAGCTTCACCATTACGCTATCGAAACTTCCAACCAGGGAAGTCCTTTCTTAAATCAAGCTGCATAGAATGAACACGGAATTTAATTCATCAATGCATCAATTTTGAATATGGTCAATGATGTCCGCATAGAAAAAAAATACAATCTACTTGAAATAAGCAAATCCCTAAACTGAACGTGTGCACGTCCAGCATTGATATTGATAATAGTACACACAGTATCTGAGGTAATCGCACAACCTACATGTAGGAAACAAGTAGTGAATTGGAAGGTGTTTAAGATACTCTTCTTAACAATTAAATTGTTTTGTTTGTAATATTGTTGTGTGTATTTTTCAGATCGTTTCGTGTTTTGTACTCTAAACTTAGTATACGATTCAGATTAGTTGCCATTTTCCTACAAAGATTTTAGAATTTAAGACAAAGGTTGAACACTCGAAATTTGAGCCAGCTCTGTAATCTCCGAGACTGGCAATGTTTATAATTTTATCAGAAACATTCTATCCTGTTTTCAACATCAATGTTTCACTTGGAATTACGATAAATTAGGCTCAATCAATCAGAATTTCACCATGTGCTCAGATCACGTTACGCTCAGAAAAAACAGCAATTTCAGGTTATTTCTGTGCATTGAGAATAGAAAAGTTGTCCAATTTAATTTGCAACTCTTCCGATGCATCATCTATTATGATTTAATGGTAATAATGGATGTTTGAGTATGAACAAGGATAACGCCGTTCGTTCATTTACATTAAAGTTAAAGTTTGTACTCGTTATCATGTATACATTTGTTTAGACGTAAACCGTACTTCATGTGTATGCATGAACCAAGTGTTCGTATGTACCTTTCTGTATTTATTGATACGCACATTTGAGTATTTTTCATGTCAATATGGAAATGTGTTCACCAGTGACATACAGGGCTTGCTGACTCATTGTTATACGCCTTACATAAATGTATAAATTTATATATTAAATATTTGTATTGTTTAGAGACATGAAACTGTCTTGCCTTATTTCTATTATTTATTTCTTCTATATCCTGTGAGATTGAGTGTTGGTCTAGCATCCCTGGTTTAAGGTACTCGGTGGAACTCTGTTGAGTGTGTATTTTATCAGATAACCCCCGGAACATGTTACTAACTCGAGAGACGTCGTCAAGTGTAAGCCATTTGGGCGAGGAGGTCTGCATTTTTGTGCCCGATATAAAAATAACCACCGGGCCATGTGCTTATTCTAAAAGACGAAACGCCCATGGCAACAGCAATTTGGGGCGGAGTCTACGATATAACATAACGGCTAAAATAGCTTGTATGCCAGTAAGAAGTGGACAAACTGTAGGGCAGTTCCCTCATTGGAGTTCGATCCCTGCACATGACGCAAGGTCTACCCCTTCTGGGATATTTTAACTGATACGGGGCCGTTTTTGGGACGGGAGACAACTCAGACGAACACCGGCCTAATGTTGAGTATTGAAGTTGAGTATTGGTTAGGCACATGGATCAGTGTATAGCACTGAGTGGTGGGATTTAACTGACCCATTGATTAAAGATCTTTAGTTATTGGGTGTGTTTTATTTATTGTCTCAGAACAAACAATTCATTAGGAGGTTAATTGCAAGAATTTCATAACATTAGTGACAGCGAAATGGGTTGAAACTCGCGATAGATACTCAGAAATAATTGTCTTGTTTTGTAAACTATTAGTATCATCCCCTGTCCCTCGCATCATAAAGTAGAGTGACTCAAACCAGTGCAGAATAGTGTCACCTACCATTGAATTAATTAATATATGTAAAGGGTCAGTGAATACGATGGAATCAGTTTAAAGATTACAATTAAAAATTGTATGGATAATCGGATTTTTAATGCAATTTTGTGAGGTTCCATTCCGTGCACTGCTAACAAATGATATTTTAAAAGTGTTACAAGATCCGTATTCTAATGGTAACTTGTAATGTAAATTCCTTAAAATGTTCTATTTCGGATTCAGAGTGTACAAGTAATACTCTAAAAGTGTTACATGTACATAGGGGGCCAGAAAACAAAGTGAATATATTATGCCTTACATTTAGTGTCGAGATAACTCTCAAAAAAAAAAAAACTATCGAGTTTAAATTCACAACTGCAGAGTTGATACAAAGAGAAAGACCAAAATGGCCAACAGTCCCCGCCTAGTCCACATGACATGTTCCTTTTTTATGACGGGACGGGCGACGTAATTTATTTTTATAAGCATTTCATCACTATGAACATAAACCTGACGAAAGCGTGTCAAGCTTCACCACTCGTTCTCGAGCTGGCAGGATTTGCACGACGACGATTGGAAAATCAGTGACCCCAAAGCTCAAAGCATTTTCTTAGGGATTCTATTTACAATTATGAAATCTCGGCTGTTAAAAAATATTCCATCTAAGTTTGAACCAGACACAGTAGAAGATTTTGTAACAAAAATGAGGCGAATTGAAAGCGAGACGCTCAATGAGGGCACGGAAGCAAAATCTCAGGAACGTCCTATCAGCAGCAAACAACATTTCACCCGGCCAACTTACGTGCATAACACTGGCTCAAACTGGGTTTCCCTCATTCGATACCAAAGACCGATAGAACGACCTCTACCGTACAACGTGCCGCCATCTTGTCGTGAGTGTACCTGCTTTGAGGTTCATAGCAATAACTATTTGAGCTGCCCGTTGAATTAAAAAAACTTGGAGCGCCCTCTCAAAATCTTGCCCCGTCAATTGCTTTGCCCGTGAAAAACCGGGCGATATTGGAGTTGACCCTCATCAAGTCCAATATCGCCCGCAAATTGATTGAAAGTAGAGCAAAAATGCAACCCTGTGCAAAAACTATGCGTGCATTAATGGCAAATAGTTAGAAACTGAAAGAGTGATTGATCTAAATTTCAGTTTTTCCAATTATAAAATTAAACATGCTGTAATCGTTCTGTCTAAATGTCGAATTCACAGGTGCATTACTGCTAGGTAAAGATTTCTTCAAGAGAAAGTCTCCTCAAATGAAATTATTTTCATACTGTTCAGGTTGCCCTTCAATTTATTGAATTAATTATCCTTTTGTCGGTACTAATTACGATCTCGCAACAGTGAGCGTAGTGCAAGCATCAAAAGTTGAAAAAATCAGTGTCGACAAAGCCCCTCATGATTTCAATGTCGAAGTTGGCGTTGCATTATTCGCTCTTGTCAGATTACCCTGCATTTCAACGGAAATGATAATTCCTCGATGATTTGCTATTTCCTCGATGTCATGCGATTGTTGAAGAATGACAAGTACCGACTACTTTTATCAACTGTAGTAAGAAGAGTGTTGAAGTTGCTCCCTATATTATTGTAGTAACGATAGAACTGGCTTTCGAAGAAAATAACAGTGAGACGATTAGACTCGTGGAAATTGACTCTGATGGTAAGTCAAAAAAAGATCCCGCTAAAATTAACTAAGTCGACATTCACTGTAAAAATTCAGAACTAATTTACAGTAAAAACATACGGAATGACCCTATTTTTGACGAGGTTTTGGATGACGTAGATTGGAAACATTTGCCTTTGACACAGCGAGCCTCCGTTGCTAATTTAATTAACAGTCACAGAGATGTCATTGCCGTAGGAGATGATTTAGGGCATGTCAAAAATTTCAAAGCTCTCATTGACGTGCAACAGCACACACCTATTTGCACTTCTCAGCACCGCATCCCTCACTTCACACAAACAATCGAAACGCATGTCAAAAAGATGCTCAGTCAAGGGGTTATAAAAAAGAGAGATGGCGATTTACGCTTCGTGACCAATTATCGTCAGATGAACGTATTAATTAAACGGGATGTATTCCCCATCCCAAGGATCGATAAGACTTTAGAGTCGTTGTCAGGCGCCACGGTCTTCACCACCCTTGACATGAAGTCAAGTTTCTGGCAGGTAGAACTCGACCAAGAGTCTCGTGACATAACTGCCTTACGAACTAATACTGGCGAGCATCGATTCCTAAGAACTCCGTTCGGTATGATTAATTCGCTCAGTGTGTACCAAAGAGTCTGCAATCTTGCCTCCAATAAATACCTAGGCAAATTCTTGTACTGCTATGTTGACGACATTGTATTTTTTTCGAGCACATTTGAGGAACATATGATTCTTCTGGGAGGAATTTTCAATCAAATCAAGTCATGGGGTTTCAAACTGGGCTTGAAGAAATGTTAGTTTGTCTCTAGTTCGATAAAATATTTGGGACATCTTGTCGATAATACGGACATACAGCCCGACCCAAAAAGATGAGCGCGCTCTCTGACGTGCTACGCCCTTAAACTGTAAAGCAGGTGAGGCGGTTCCTCGGGCCCACAGGTTATTATTGGAAGTTTATTAGAGACTATGCGCACCTCTCCGCCACATCACTGCTTCAAATCCTCTTGGACCGGTGAGCACCAGAAGGCTCTCGATACAATAAAAACTCTACTTGTTACCTCACTCATTTAAGAATCCCCTGATAATTCTAAGCCTTTTGTATTGCACACTGAGAGCTCAAAAGTTGCGATTGGAGCGGTGCTAAATCGACAACATCCCAATGACGAATTACCAATAGCGTTTTTCAGTCGAAAACTGCGCGGGCCAGAGCTTAATTATTCAGTAACCAACCAGGAAGCACTTGCCATTCACGGAGTTATAAAAATTTTCAATCTATATCTGTACGGCTATAAGTTCAAAGTGGTTACTGATCACGCTCCTTCGCGATACATTTTTGAACACAAAACATCTGTCCCTCGAATCGACAGATGGGCGCTGTTGTTGTCCGAATATAACTATACGATCCGGTACAAAAAAGGAAAAACTCATGTTGTTCCCGACTTCTTGTCCCGTGCGCCCTTGGAGAGTGACCAGGAAGACGACGCAGTCCGAGCCCATGAAAACGTTACCTGCGCTGCATTTATTGATGACGAACCAGAGAGCAGCGCAGACCTGACCCTCGACCGATCACTGATCAAACATGAGCAATTAGCTGACCCTTTCTGGCGAAAAGCAGTGAAATTCTTGGAAGAAGAAATGTCAAATCCCCCCAAATTGGGCGGTGACGAGATATACTGCATGGATGATGGCAACCTGTGTCGTCCCCCACGATTTAATAAACGACACGGACGACTCAACATTCAAACGGTAGATGCAAGGAAACTTGTGCCAATTGCGTTGAAACTTTCCCACGACTACGATGTATCCGCACTTATGGATTTTCTCCGAACCGTTGAAAGAGCTCGCGATCGATACTTTTGGTTTAACATGAAATCCGATCCCAAGCGCTGCTACGTTCGTGAATGCCTTCCGTGTCAGAAACAAACGTGGAAAAGACAAATGAAAGCGCCGCCTGACGAATTCCCACCGGCTGTGAGTGTCGATCTGATCGAAATACCGACGAGTTTCTCCGGCAACAAATATGGCCTGACGATTGTGTATCAGTTTTCAAAGTATGTTTCCGTTTACCCTCTTCCAAACAAATCCGCTGAAGTCGTATCCTTGGCCCTGATGCAATTCATCGCTGAAAATGGTTGTCCTCTCGAGATCGTAAGCAATCGAGGGTGGATTTTGTGAACGAACTTTTCAATGATGTCCTCCAAAAAATAAATATGAAGACCAAACTAACCACTGCCTATCACCCCATGAGCAACGGTTTAAATGAAAAAATTTACTCCGTCTGTAAACGAGCTCTGAATCACTTATCCTCTGATGACAAGTCCACCTGGAACGACAACGTTCCCCTTGTAACTCTTGTGTTCAATATTTCGTTTCTAACAAGCATCAACGACATTCCTTTCTTTCTGTTCCACGGTCGAGATGCTCACCTTCCCTTCGGGGACTTCTTAAAACAACCAATCAATTACGTCAGTGATACTAACTACGCGGTTGAAATGTCGCTGAGGTTAGCAAATGCTTTCAATCAAGTAGAAAAACAGTCCAAAATAGCCCATGACAAATCAGTTCAGTATTACGACAAAAAGGCGAACTACTAACACATAACACTGGGATCCTTAGTTCTCCTACGAAATGAAACGTCAAAAACAGAAAGCACGCAAGGCTGGACCACTCAATTCACTGGCCCGTACATAGTACTCGAACGGAACAATGACAACTATACGATCCGTGGGGCTTACGCCGACCGATACGTCCAGACTGTTCACGTCAATAGGTTGAAGCTGGCCACTTACGACTAGATGAACCCTACCCGCACAACAATCGTAATGAGGCGTCGACAAACACCGACCACACCGCCCTCACTGCAGTCGCGAGCGACCGTCAATCTGATGAGGCCGAGCAAATATCGGGAACTTATACCAAGGCCGAGATACAACCTTAGAAGTAGCAGAAAATAGTTTTCTTAAGGTGTGAACATAATTTTAATTTGTATGGAGACAGGAATAGGATTGTGTTAGTCCCGTGATGTGTAGTTTTGAAGTTGTGTTGCCAACATAAGTCTATGACTAGTTCAAAAATATAATTAGGCCTCAACTTTTTTTAAAAAGCTCCCACGTGCGCTCTGACCTATGACCATACAAAGAATCGAATCAATTTTATATCGTGATTAACCATGCCGATCAACAGCTCAAAAAATATTTTCCAACTCTATGTAAGAGTCAGTGAATTATCTGTCATTCTGCAGCTCAGGATCCTGTCCTTGCCACTGCTCGACTTGGTTACTCAAGGGAACACGCATTGCCGAATAATGCAAATCACTAAAAACTCCCTTTGCGCTCTTCCGCCCTATGACAGCCACACGCCGGTGCGCCCTCCTCTGTAACATTGCAGCCATACACCGGTTTGCCCTCCTCCGTTCCTTGGCAGCCACACGCCGGTGCCAAGCGGGGACCGACCAGCCAAACCCGGTCCCACCCCCTTTTCCTGACATCTGATGTCGCTATGTTGCCAGTAATAGCTTAATGAAATTTTAAGCCGTATGTAGAGATAACGGGAGGCAACTTTCCGCAACGAGAGGGATATAGAATCACAGTGAGCACACAACGGAGTATAGAATCGCAGTGAGCACACAACTGAGCATAGAATCGCAATGAGCACACAACTGAGTATAGAATCACAGTGAGCACACAACTGAGTATAGAATCGCAGTGAGCACACAACTGAGTATAGAATCGCAGCGAACACACAACTGAGTATAGAATCACAGACAGCACACAACTGAGTATTAAATCGCAGTAAGCACACAACTGAGTATAGAGTCGCAGCGAGCACACAACTGAGTATAGAATCGCAGTGAGCACACAACTGAGTATAGAATCGCAGTGAGCACACAACTGAGTATGGAATCGCACCGGGCACACAACTGAGTATAGAATAACAGTGAGCAAACAACTGAGTATAAAATCGCAGTGAGCACACAACTGAGTATAGAATCGCAGCGAGCACACAACTGAGTATAGAATCGCAGCGAGCACAAAACTGAGTATGGAATCGCAGCGAGCACACAATTGAGTATAGAATTGCAGCGAGCACACAACTGAGTATAGAGGCGCAGCGAGCACGCAACTGAGTATAGAATCGCAGTGAGCACACAACTGAGTATAAAATCGCAGTGAGCACACAACTGAGTATAGAATCGCAGTGAGCACACAACTGAGTATAGAGGCGCAGCGAGCACGCAACTGAGTATAGAATCGCAGTGAGCACACAACTGAGTATAGAATCGCAGTGAGCACACAACTGAGTATAGAATCGCAGCGAGCACACAACTGAGTATAGAATCGCAGCGAGCACACAACTGAGTATGGAATCGCAGCGAGCACACAATTGAGTATAGAATTGCAGCGAGCACACAACTGAGTATAGAATCGCAGCGAGCACACAACTGAGTATAGAATTGCAGCGAACACACAACTGAGTATAGAATCGCAGCGAGCACACAACTGA
Organism: Gammarus roeselii; assembly: GCA_016164225.1. Classification (NCBI taxonomy): domain Eukaryota; kingdom Metazoa; phylum Arthropoda; class Malacostraca; order Amphipoda; family Gammaridae; genus Gammarus; species Gammarus roeselii. The sequence continues at coordinate 8,050 of SDVV010018674.1, forward strand.
GTATAGAATTGCAGCGAGCACACAACTGAGTATAGAATTGCAGCGAGCACACAACTGAGTATAGAATTGCAGCGAGCACACAACTGAGTATAGAATTGCAGCGAGCACACTATGGAGTATAGAATCGCAACTCAAACTATCTCCAACTTAATGCGATTCCATTAGTGATGACTACACGGAAGCTGTTTAGGTAAAACAGTTGGCCCTCGCTTCCTAAAAATGTCCACAAGCCTTCCACCATGTACCTTTAGCTAAAATGCGTGTGAGTTCTAATCTTATTGCAAGACAAAATTTCCCCTCGAGGGGACAATATTTGTTATAAATGCAAAGCAACAGACTCGGATGATGCCATTCATTACTTTGAAAAAAATATACGTATTACAGCAAATTTGAAACACCGCTCACATCGAATAAAACCTTGATTTTGGTACCGTATGCACCCGGCGAGGATTTTGGTACAATCAGCCATAGGAGTATTAATTTTCCCAGTTACCTACATTAGTAATGGAGGAAATTGTTAATGTAATAATCCGATTATAAAAATATACAGGAGTAACCCAATTAAAAAACACGCATATGATGATTCACTGGAAAAAGTTTGCCAACGAGGGAATGGAATCGCTGTCTGATTGTAAACAGTGAACCAAAGGCAATGTGGTACTGGATCCTATTTGGTACCGATGATAAATATTGAAACTATCTGACTCGCTTTAATTATATGCCGCTATCTAAGGAGAAAATATTTATTTGTAATACATTACTCATAGAAATCAGGAACTGGCCCTGTAGAAAGCAGTGTAAGTTCACAATCCCAACTTTTTGCGCATACTGCCTTCATTTTGTCGTTTAGCTTTATCAAAAAAATCCCTCATATAAACAGCACCCAGATTTCGAAACATATTATATAGAAAGATAATAGCATCAAAAAAATCGTCATAACATTATTATAATAATATCTTTCATGCCAGATAAACATGGGCGTAATTAGAAAATTTAATACAACATTTAAAATCAATAATTATTTTCAGATTGTGCAATTCATCTTATGCAGTGAACGTTCAATTATTCCTGATGCCTGCATTGAACGTGCAATTCATTCAAAACGTACATTGCTAACCAAACCTATTCTAAGTCAATACCATTTCCAATCACAACCCCACTTTAACACACACGCCAGAGATCAAGCCTTGGAACACAATGCCAAACCATTAATAATGTAAGACATATAGCCAGTAATGGGCCTGTTTAGATAAGACAAGGAATAAGACACATCCCACACATAATTTTTTAACCAACCTGTACAATTTACCCCTTTCCAAATATATACAATACACACACAATAAGCTATCTAATACATTTGCAATATACATACAATACATCAGCTCGCCGCCAGCGCCCGCCAGACACCTCCGCCGCTCACACTCTACCGAAGCGTGGAAATAAATCGTATTTTTTTCACAAAACAGTAACTCGGATCATCTCAAATTATATTCATAAGCGTTTTTTTTAGAGGTTTTATTTGGTCTAATGAGCGAGTATTTATGATTACTCGACAACTCTTCGTTTGCGTCCTTTTCGCTTAAAAAAATATTTTTTCAAACAGTGAAATCCTCACATATCTCGCTCCCATAATAATGTTCGATGATATTTCCGGTAAAGCAATCTTCCAGTGCCTGTGGCGTGCTTACATCATGAAATTTTCCTCTCAAAGAGCCTGCAGCCCGCGACGCAAATATCGTAAGAAGAGGCAATTTTTGTGCTCCGGCAGCATAAAAGGTACTTTCGGGACTCATATTGAAGTTCAAGAAAAATGCGACGAGGAAAATGTTGCTTATAGTTTTAACCTCGAATTTGTAATAGAATATTGTGATGCATTTTTTGTGTGATGTTTGTCGATGAAGAATTTACATTAAATGTTTAGTTACTATAAAATACCATCAACTATTTTCTCCGAAATCAATATTTATTTCCTCACAAATTGGATTGATAGAGCTCCCTCAAATATTTGGTACATATCACTTCCATGTCATCTTTTGATGAGTATCGGCAATAACGAATTGCTTGAGAGAATATACCAACAATTACGTTGGGAGACCTATGGGAAAAATGCTAGAGTGGACCGGGTGAATACTCGAATAAGACTCATACAAAGCCTGAATTGATCAACAACTTCTAAGTGTCTGAATTGCAAACGGATCACAAACATTGATAAAACTATGACGTGCGGGAATAAACATCTAGTGAAACGTGCAAGCGGATAACATAATTGAGCTGAACATTAAATTACTGAATAACTTTAACGTTAACAATGTACATAAATCCGATATAATAGATCTCCAAGATGACTATGAACCGGACCCAAATGCAGTGTCGAGAGGTAAAACCAACCAATATTTTAGATTATTACATCCAATCAAGCGTGTTTTATACCCAATATTCCAAGAAATTAGTCGAATTTATACCTAATACAGATGTATTCCTATGAAAACCAATCAAAAACCTACAACAACAACTATACAATAGCTAAATGAGATTCTTTTTTTATACCTAATACAGATGTATTCCTATGAAACCAATCAAAAACCTACAACAACGACTAATCAAAAGCCAAATGAGATTCTTTACTCTACCCTAACCGATAATCAACAACTATTATATACGGTGTGTCCTACCTCACCCAGATGATAAATCCTACTCCAATATCCCACGTGATCTGGTTCATGACTAAGAACATATACTAACATAACAGCCACACCGAAAATATCTGACATTTACACTGAGTTAATGCGAACAATGTTATATTTACTACGATACATATTCAAATCTATTACAAATTCCTAGACCCCTTCCGTCTCTCTTCCGCTTCCCTGAACCCCCCTCCCCCCCTGTCCGTTAGCTGACTCATGCACCAAACCAGTTCCGGTACCCTCCTCCCCCGCTCCCCATTCGCTCGCTGACTCCGGCTCTCCCCTGCCTCGCCCTTCCGGACGCCCGAGGATAAAACCGCCTCTAATTGCGTTTTGATCCTATACTATCTACTAATTTGACACGATCCTGAATTCAGGAACTACCTAAATGAATGGCCGTCTGTCATCGGACTACAACCAAGCAGATAAAGGAAGTGAGCAGATGTTAGAGCGATGGTAATGGGAAGCCATGTTAATAGGAAAAAATAGTGCGTAAATAAACCAGTGAAGCACTCGGCAGTATATAACGGAGTGCAATGGCGGGAGCAGGGCTCGAGCTCAAAGTATGTATTTTAATGGTTCTGTCATAGCAGGAAATTGGGAAGCCTTTAGGAAATTCACAGAGGGAAGCTTTGCAAGTGGCGTGGCTTCACAAAATCGCAATTTACCTTTCTTTTTGAGGAAAAACTTTGCTTGTTGTCGTGTTCTTCTGTTGACGAAATGAGTGAAATCGTCAATGCGAGATCGCATGAAGGTTTAAAATGTATTTATTAACTATCTCTGATCTAGCATATAGAAATTAGACCGTACGAATGTAAGACAATACTGGGTTTGAGGGTTACATTTGATGAAGCCTCTGTTCTGTTCGTAGATGTAAATTTCCCAGTTAACTCATGCGGCAATCTGGATGAATATCTTGATTGCATGTGTGTACTATTGAGTATTCTGGAGAGTATAAAGGAGAAACGTGTGTTTATTCTGAGGAAATTTACCGTGTACCCTAACATGTCAAGGTCCTTTGAGATTGAAACGCTATTTGCCGATCATAACGTACCGTTTCATGACAGCCGGCTACTGCCACCTGAAAAGTACGCACGTGAACCATGCACAGTTCTCTTTCCTCTCCATGGATCGATCATATTGCATTCCCGCACTGTTCAGAGATGCCACATTTTTGTGCCACGTTCTAGCCGATGTTGCCCGCAGGCATTTCCATGTTAGATGGGGAACTTTGAATGGAAATGAGATGAAGATGCCTTTTAACGATTGATCGGATATGAGAATGATGTGCTTCTAGACATATTCGATGCGTATCTTCATGTTCTTCAAGGATATTCCAAACGTAAGAATGATATTTATTGCGGCATGATACATTTTGTCAAATTTGCTTTTCAATTTCTCGACCTGAAAAGCTAGCAAATATTATGCTTCAAGTTGAAATGAACATAACAGAAAGAAATGTTCTATGCTCTACGGGGCGACATGTTTTGATGGAAAATTGCGAGAATGTCTTGAGGAGGTAAGCTGTGAATATGGAGAGTCAGGGTCGTGTTGAGAACACGCACTCACGCGACAGAACGAACAGCAGTTATTTGCGTAGGCGCCTCTAACAAACTTGCGTGAAGGTGAATGTACCTATTTATGGGAGGGAATTTAACCTTCAATCATAAAAAAGAAAGCATCTCCACTGTCGATAGCAGTTGTGAGTAGGGAGGCCAACATTGCCGAGGTCATGGAGGAACGCTTTCATGAAAATGTTAATTTTGTTGACACGGAAGTGAATAGAGGTTGGATTCCATCCGTTATTGACAATGTTCCAGCTGTTATCGATGTGACCACTGTGTCAAGGGTTAGCAATATTGTAAATTGCCTCAAAATAATAATGACATGCATTGGAAATGCAGACAACTTTGATGAAGTGCATACGTTGTGTCTTTTTCCTCATCCTCTCTGACTTCGTATATGGCAAGAAACATCCAAAGTAGGTGATGCATGGAATTTTAATTCATCTTATAAAAGGTTAAACGATTGGTCCGTTTAATATAAATAATTATTGACCCACATCTGTCGCCTCCTCGATATGTATGATTCTTCAGCAGGTTATTCGAGCGAAATCTCAAATATTTATGTCTGCCACGACAGTTAATTTGTATATTAAGCGGGATATGAGCGGAAATTGCTGCATCCGCGTTGAAACCAACGGTTGGTTAATATAGGAGAAACGATTTTCGGTATTCTTTAGATGCTAAAAAGGCTTCCGATAGAGAGAATAATGAAAATTTTGTACGATCATTTGTATTCGGAAACAGAGTGCTAGACATTCTTGTTCGGGGGGCTGGTCATTGCACGAACGAGTACACGGAGAGAAATTATTTGACCCACAGCAAAATACATTCTGTCAAATTTATTTTGTTGAAAATGTAGTTTTATTTGGTTGATGCAGCAAAATGCGCCACATTGGTTTGTAGTCCCAACAATTTAATTTTGTTGAAAATTGTCCATTTTTTGTTGTGGAAGCAATTTGGCAGGAGGAAAAAGTTACACGGAGCGAAATTATTAGCTCCCACAGCAAAATATTTTTTTTTGTGTGTGAAGTTGTTGTTTTACTTTGTTGGTGACGCAAAATGCGCGATATTTGTTTGCTGTACCAACAATTTCATTTCGTTGAAAATTGTCCATTGTCGTTTGTTGTGGAAGTAATTTGGCAACAGGAGTGCCTGCATTACCAATTTTCAAAATACAATTCAAATCTATATAAATGCCACGGAAATAACCTATAATATATTTCCGAGGAATTTGTATTGACTTTAATTGTTTACTGAAAATTCTAGGGTAACCATCGTAGTGTCTTTCGTCTATTTGAAGAATTCCATTCTTATATACTCACACCGAATGAGCTAATTTATAGCAAAACTTGCGCTATACTTCTGTTCTAGCTGGAATACATTTTCGCCGTCCTTTGATTCT
>SDVV010018675.1:0-13703 GCA_016164225.1 Gammarus roeselii
AAGCTATATGAAGGAATTGTCTTTCTACAACTGTGAATATTTTATTTTTTTAACAATTGTAGTACTCCACCATAGGTTTCAGATCATGTAACTACAGCTGGTTCTGGTATATCAAAAGTTGAACATTCTTAGCAATTAAAAACAAATCATTTTATTGTTAGTCAAAGTCAAGTAGCAATAATGATTGAAAAAATCATTCAAAAAAATAAACATTGCAAAAATTTGCAGTACTCAACATGAGCTTCCAAATGATGCAATGCTTGTTATGAGTTTATACTTCGTAATTGCAGAATCATGGCAATACATTGGACAGAGGAGGAACCAACACGTTTTATGGAATTTGGGTCGAATCTTTTTGAATTAAAAATGAGTATATAAATCTTACTGCAGAGAAAACAACTGCTAATGCTGGGAGACATGAATAGCTAGTTGACATCTATAATAACTGCAAATTAGGGATTAACATTTAGTTAAAGTTTACCCTCAATCAAACCAAAACTAATTCTGATAATGGGCACTGAGTTCATATAATGGCAATCAAATCCAATTTAAAGACCATTTGAATATAATAATGCAAATGGAACCTCTTTGTTTACATCCATCGAACAGGAACCATTCATACAAGGCAGGACCTGCTGAGGCAGACAATGGGAGATGAGCTGTAGAGCCCGAGGTCGTGCACCAGTTGTTCATGGGCCTTCAAAACACTGGATGGCTGTTCCAATAGATCAAAATTCTTCACCAACTGTTGCAAAGGCACGCCAAGTTTCTGAAACACATAAAAATATCTCAACAGGTGTGTGTCTGCATTGTCTAGTAACAATCATTGAGAACAAATACAGTGGCATATTTTACATGTTTTACACCATTAGCTACAAAGTCATCAGAAAAAAACATGATGCTCTCTCTAGATCTAAATGTTTGCATTTAGAATAAGAGTAACTTTAATAAAATATGCAATCATAGGTAGTTATTGGTTATATAATTTCAAACTAAATAATTTGTGTAAAGAATAACTGATAAATAATTTAAAATAAAGAAATCTACAAAAAATATGTACAATAAAAAACTTGTGGGGAGACTCCTTGACTTTTGTTTCAACCTGGGGCAACTCCCACCAGTTGTATAACTGCATATTTTCACAACATGTTTCATTCAAAAATCTTTCTCACACAATAAACAACACATTTGTGGTATTACCACTAAATTCGTCATTAATGGTTGGAAACTCTAGGCGCAGCTCTAGTTTTCAGGGGCTCTGATTCGAGTGAGTGGAACACTAATTGCTTTGACATCTTGAGGTTGTTGGAAACAGTGCAGGGGTGATGGACCAATAATGTGGATGACTTTGCTGAACTTTATTAAGCTTCAAGATTGAGGCATCTTGGCCCATGTTCAATGAAGAGTAGGCTTTTGCAGTCTAATCTCATCAGAAATTGGAAGATTCTTCAAAGAATGGAAAAATTGATTTCGGAGTCATTTTCTAGTAGGCTGCTGATCATAGAATGGGAGGTCATGTCTTCCAACTCTTGATGCCTGCTTTGTAACAGACATAAAGAAAAGAATGTTTTGTGCCAGATGTATCCAGCAGTGGAACAATCTGTCTGCCTTTGTTGCGGACTCTTTTTATAGTGATTCAAAATTATTCTTCACTAAACTTTAATTTGATAATATCATCAGTTACAGAGCCCTGCAGTACTTGTCAGACGTGCAAAGATTAAGATTGAGAGATAGATGCTGACGTCATCTGACAGGAATGTGCCTTGCCTATCTTCAAAGGCTGCGCTCAAATTAGAATACAACACCTGACAGTGGGTTAGGAGTCTAAATCAAGGAGCAACTGAGGCAGGTTCTTGATTTGGGCACTACAGTGTTGCTTCCTGTTCCGTTCAAAACCCATTGCCATAGAGAGCGCTGCTCCTTTGCCCTCAATAGGCTTCAAAACATCAGGTCCACAGTAGGAAGACACCATTAGCACGGCATACTCTAATACCCCTGTAAAAGGTTGTTGTGCCCCTGGTATAGGTATATTGATCTTACCTGACGGTGTGGATAGACAGCGTGGAAGGTTGGTCCCTGTGTTTGCTACCTAACCAAACAAGCGTTGCTCCTTTACATTGCCCAACTTCAAACTTGGCAGGCATTGCGGCATACCCTGTAAAAGCTGTTGTGCCCCCTTAGACTCTGCTTTGAGGTCATTGAACTCGTCTGAGTAGACAGCATGGGAGGTCGGTGGATAAAACCTATACTTCTACCTCTGATACTGGTAAGTCTGGTAGCCTACTTTAGAACAAAACCATCAGCTTTGACCATTTTGATCCAAAAGGCCGGCCCCAAGGTATTTGCAGTTATAGCTGAACCTCTCTGGGAGCCTAACTCTAAGGTGGCACGGGTACTATTAAATGTTCTTTTTGCTATTCCACAACGTACATTTGTTATCCCTCCTACCCTCATTTCTATCCTGACTGTTCTTCAACGAGTTTTAGTCTATGGAGTAATATTGCGAAAATAACTCCAAACCCACACGCATAAATAATCAGGTGGTGAGCACAGGCTCCTACAGGTAGGGCTTGCATTGTATCGGCACTTTACAATTGGTGTCAGGTGTGGGGTGATATTACCTTCAGGCTGCTCTTACTATTTTTTTTTATAATTTCTATCCAGAAGATTTTATCTGAGAACTACTTTTTGTGAAATTACCATGTGTGTTCAAATTACCTGATATAAAATTTGTCTTTCGTGTCTTATTGCAATTTGCCGACCTAAAAATACCTACTGTCTCACTGCATTTGTATGACTCCATTAACAGTGGATATTTTGTAAAAATATTTGCCCGTGTTTGTAGCAATTGTGCATAGCTTTCAATTTTTTTTCTTAACTTTTGGGTTTTCTTTGATGTAACATTTTTAGCCCATGCTCATAACTATTGTTCATAGCTTCTAATTTTTTTTATAAACTCTTGGGTTTACTTTGATCAATATTGCTGTAGACCAACCACTTACGTTTTTCTGCGTTTCAAGTTATAATTGGTCTATTTGGTATTCCCCCCTTACCATCACGGAGGGTGGACCAGAGAGAAAGATGACGGAGGTGCTCAAAGAGATGAGTAATGTTTTTGGGAGGCGAACACTTGCTATCAACAGCATGAATCGTCCGTTGGTGTCACCACTGCAAGTTTTTTACCCACCGGGTACAAATTACACCATTAAAGAATTTCTGAAAGGGTATGAACATTGTGCTGGGCGTACATATGGGTACACAACTGAATCTTGCGTGCGTGACCTCAAGCCGTTTCTTGTGGGTGAGGCATCAAATGGCCTCATTGCCATGGGCGCCAATGCATTGCCTTACCAAACTGTGGGGGACAATTTAGAGTCCATATTTACTCCAAAGGACTTCCTGAGCATTAGGGCGCACTAACGCTTTTTTGCGGCTACCCGGTTAGAAGGTGAGCCCTTGGCAGTTTTCTCTATGCGGCTGACTATATTAGCATCGTTAGCCTTCATGGACTCTGACCAAACAGCAATGGTTTTCACCAAATTTCTCTAATCCTTACCTCCGGTCATGCGGGCTCAAATAAATATACAGGTGGCCTTACTTCCAGCACCGACCCTAGACAAGGTGGTTCAATTGGCAACAGCCATGGAGCTTTTGTAGGGGGCATTGAGACATCATCCATCGATGCCCAGTAGCGGCAGTACCGGTTGCCCGCCCGGAGGCCAAACACAATCTAGTTACAGTAGAAGTACCAGATCCATGTCCAGATCAAAATGAAGCGGTAAGGCCAAAGTAGTAATGTGCTTTAACTGCAATAATGGACATTTTGCTAGAAATTGCCCTGGGCGCAGCACACCGCCTTACCAGCGAGGTGGTTATTGCCAAAATAATAACTCTGACTACGCACCGCAAAATGCTAGGAATCCTACCCAGTACTCCCAAAACGCCAAAAGTCCACGGTCATTTCCAGAGCAGCCACCAATTATGTAACCTGTCAATTTTGTAGCAAACCTAATCACAACCAGCGACGTGCAGGATGCTCAAGGATCAGTTTGGATCTTGCATATGATGCAGCTTTGCGGAGCATAAGGCGCATCAATGCAGTGGAAATCAATTGGAATCTTATCCTTGTTGTAGATAGAGAGGTCTCAGCAGCAAGACACCAAGACCCCTGTATTGTCAATTTATTGATGGCGTCAAGAGAAACTGGCGGGTTGGGCAGTTTATTTGCGGACGTCAGTATAAATAACGTTAAATTACAAGCATTAACAGACAACAGTGACACAGTTTCAATTCTGACAGATAAGAAGCTGAAGGAGATTTTGCCCAACTTTAAGCTAGAGCAGAGTACTATTAGGACTTTATCTGAGTTTCGTGCGACTTATGTCACGGTTCTCAGTCAGCTTCGCTTCAGGTCACATTTAGCTATTTGCGCACTACGCCTCCGCCATTCTCTCTTCTTGTAATACTGATTGGAAGTTGTCTCACAGCTTGCTCCTGGGTTTGAACTTTCCGGAGAGCCACTACATGGTCTTGGACTGTAATAAACCTTGCTGCAGAACACCCCGCCCATAGCCGATTTGATTTGAGATTCATTTTCACTGGAGCCTCAACGTGAGTCATGATAGGCTCCCCAGTACGGCGCGACCAACATTGATTCAGGTAAATTCGCACAGCCACGCGTGCAAAAATATTAGTCTTGTCAAGATAAAATCAAGTACATAATTCAATTGTGGAATATTTATGTACTAGCGCGTACAAGAAAGCAAAGAGTTGACACGCATTATTGTAAATGTTTTGTTATCTCTGTGCATAATGGGGTGAAGAGACCACCTTACTTGCGCAGGTGTTAGGGGTTTAGACAATTTTGTATTATAGTCCGGCGTGTTTTTCGAAAGCAATAAGCTTTTTCCTGTAGATTGGGTCTGTGAGTAGGCTTTGTAGGTTGCACGAGGGATGTAAGAACGTTCCTCGGGCTGCCGCGAGCGTGTTGCTATCCATTAGTAACTGTTCCACGCTGATAGCTACTTGGTGGCAACAGGGGCAAGGTGGCGCGTTTGGTCTCATGTCGACATCCATCAGGTGGTTGTGAGTTATCCACGTGTGTCCCGTGCACAAATGGTTGATGAACACTTGGTCTTATCTGCTGGTGAACTTTGTTTCCCATTCTCCAACTGAGATTTCGAATGAGAGCATTTTTTGTCCACTCAGTTGCCACATTTCATCGCATTGGGATGTTATATGGGAGTTGATGAGATGGGAACCAGTCCCTGTAATGTATTGCAAAAAATTGTTTGTGGAGAGTGAATGCCAGTTTAGTAAGCAAGCCCGCACATTCGTTTCCTCTTATTCCCACGTGCCCGGGGATCCAGCAGAATTCCACTGCCTGACCCGTTTCGGACATCACAAAGAGTTCAAGCTGCAATTTACGTAAAACGGGATGTTTGTAGTGCAGTGTTTAAAGCTGGGTGAGGACACTCAGACTGTCTGAGAATACGACGTATTTGGAGAAACAATTCGTTGTTGCAATAGAGATGTCTAGTTCGAGAGCGTGGAGCTCCGCAGAGAACACGGAGGCCTCTTGTGGGTGGGTGGCCGAGAGTGGGATGTGTCCGCACACAGCGGTGGCCCCCACTCCGTCCGCGGTTTTGAAGCCGTCAGTGTATATGTCGCGGTGCTCTAAATATTCTTCCTCAAGTAGTCTTATGAATTCCTGCCGTAACGCGTTGGTTGGAGTAGTTGCTTTAGGGTACACTTGCAGGTCTAGGTTGACCAGTGGTGGGTTGATCATCCATGTTGGTGTGTTAATTTAAAGGATTCGGTAGGAAAAAGAAGGCTTAATAGCCTTACGATTGATGTTTAGCAGGGTCAGCAAGTTGTCCACACGTAGGGAAAACAGTGGGCATATATTCTCTTTAGCCGCGAGAAGGCGTTCATCGGATATGTTGGTGATGTGGCTGATTGGGCTTCTAGTCATAAAATAGTATTGTAGCGAAAGTTTGTCTCGCCGGAGCGCAGTTCGTTAGCGAGCACATTAAGGGATTCGATTGGGGTGGACCGAAACGCGCCGGTTGTGATACGCATAGCATTGTTGGCGATGGTCGAGGGTAGTTTTGGCTGCTGAACCATAGACAACGGTTCCGTAGTCCATGCGCGATCGTATTATTGCTGTGAACAACATCATTCCGGTGTCCACGGCGGCACCGAACTTCAGGGATGTTAACGATTGGATAAGTCCCGTCAACCTTTTGCAGCAAGTTGCCAGGGCTGCAATGTGGGGTCGCCGCGTGAGTTTAGGTTCCCACAAAAGACCCAGGAATTTTATTGTTTCTTCGTATACTAGAGGGGTGTTGTGCAGCGCTAGGGATGGTTTTAGGTATTGTTGTAGTGCAGGCCTACTACTCAATTAATCTTTATTCTTCATATTTGTTTTGTCAGCCTGTTTCAATCAATTTTACTTGCAGCACTTTTTCATCTTGTGAGCAATTTAGAGTTATTTCCCTTCCGGCTAAAATTGTTTGCCTGTGTTTATTTAGTTGCTAACTGCTTGCTTTTGCAAATGCCTGTTATTTGAATAATTATTTTCCTGCTCACTCCCCCTTGCTTGTCCTTGTTAACGTAATGCATGCTTAAACAGGCTAGTAATATAAGCATAATCTTCGTGCTAAGTCAAATCATATCTATAGTAAAATCATGAGTAGTTTATATAATGAATATCATATGAAATGAAGTTCAAACTTATTGAACTATATTATGTGAACCCTCATCTAATCAATCTAGTTATTTCAAAAGTAACTTAGTCAGAAGATACTTGAACCTACATAAGACAATGTAAACTTGAAACTTTGGGGAGGTGGAACCCTCTAATGACATAGCTACCTGTTGCGGGTGCTGTTGTGCAGTCTATTCCACACAGTTAAAACTACTCGAGTGTTTTGTCCTAAATATTCACACTTGTTTTGTCTGGCTTTAGGGGCAATTGTTAGTTGGCTGGTGGGGCATACTGAGGTTTTGTTCTTTGGTTCATGAGACTCAATTGCAATTACCTGTAGCTACACAGCAGAATTCATAGTTACATCCTGTTTTATCCTATTGCATATTGTAACAAACCTATGCACTTATATTCTTGAATTCACTCAGCCGATACTAAACTCTTTGTGTGCTACTCTTGCAAGTTAGCTGTTTAAACGCTTCTACAAAATGTCCTTTTAAATATTGTGTTTGTTACTGATATGAAATTATTGTTCATTTTAGCTAAGTAACTGGTTCTCATCGGATCAAGAGTGGCCCTTGCTCTCTTTCCTTCACTACAGATTCATTTAAATAATATTGCCAGTATCCCTTCATCTGGAGTCCAGTTAAGATTTAAAAAAAAAAAAAAGGTTTTATTGCACCTAAGAACCAGAAACCTAGAGCCGATTGCTAGGTGAACCCTGAATCCAATACTGGTCAGTAAAAGAATGCACTACAATAGTGTAAACCAGGCACAAGGGTAAAGTGCATGCATTTAGTTTTAGATGACGAGAATCGGAATCCGATTAGGGAAGCCCAGTTCGGGACTAGGTATAGGCACTTCTGGAGTTCATGTTGAATTGTTATGAGGCTGGGGTGTCTGCAGCCTATTTGTAGGTCATCCACGGATAGTGATGAAAGCAGTCTTCAGTCTCGCGGAAGAATGTCTGCTAACTGATCGATTTTGAGTACAAAAAGTGACACTGAGGACGTTTCCCTGAGGGACGCCCATTTCTTGCGGATATGACGGAGATTGAGTGTTGCCAACCTTGACCCTGAAGGTGCTGTTTTGTAGAAATTGATGGATGAAACGCGGTAGGCGAAATCTCAAACCTTTACGGTGGAGATCCTTCATGATCCCGTATTTTCACGTAGTGTCGTATGCTTTTTCAATTTCGAAAAATGTGGAAACAACATGGTCTCTTTGGATGAAGGCCTGTCAAATGTCTGATTCTAGTCGTACGAGGTATCCGTTGTGGAGTGGCGCTTACGGCCACCACACTAGATGTTGTTAAGGCCTGCATGCAGTTCAAGGTAGTCGACTAGGCGTGAGTTTATCATTATTTCCATAGTCTTACATAGGACGCTAGTTTGGGCAAAGGGACGATAGTTATGTGGGTCGCTGTGACATTTTCGGGGTTAAGGTATCGGGATAATTACAGATTCCCGCCATTGATTGGGAAAGAAGGAATTTGAATACGACGTATTAAACACATTTAGTAGGTGCTGGAGAGCGTGGTCAGGAAGGTGTTTGATCATGTTGATGTGCATTCGGTCCGGCCCGGGTGAGGTTTCACGAGTGTGGTCGATAGCATACTGTAGTTCAAGAAAGAGAAAGGTTTGTTAAAAAATTCTTCATTTGCGAAAGTGAAGTCAATATGCTCACTTTCCCTTAGGATCTTTTCCCGTGGGAAAAAAGCCGTATGATTTGTTGATAGCGATATTTGGCTGAAAGTTTGAGCTAGTCTATCCGCGATGTCCGCGTATGAAGAATAGACGGTGTCTCCGTCCGACAAGTTGTGGATAGGTCACTCGGGGCGACCTTGAATAAGTCTGATTTTTACCCACACCTGGGAAAGAGGGGTGTTTTGATTGATTGTGTTAACGAATTGGGTCCAGCTTTCTCGCTTTTTCGCCACGCCAAGTTTGCGGAACACGGCAGTTTCCCTTTTCCAGGCTATTCGGTTTCTGGAGGAACGTGCGCGGCGGAAGGCCCCGTACATCCTTTCACGCTGGTCCATTGCTTCTTGTACCTCCGGGCACCACCAAGGTTTGGGGGAAAAGGTTGAGTGTAAATAATGGGGAATGTATGCAACAGCTGCACTTTGGAATTTATCGTATAGATGTACGACAAGGTCGCGCTCTGAAATGTTTTCGGGAAGGCCCTCCAAATCGTCCCATGCAACATTTGTCGAGTATTCCTCCCAGCTGGCTTTCCGGTAATTGAATCGAAGTTCCTGTGCGTCGTAGTTGTTTGGTCGGTTGGTAAGCGATATGAGCACTAGGTTGCGGTCACTGTCGTGTGTTGAGGGCAAGACTACCCAAACGAATTGGGGTACTAAAGTGGGGGAACAGATCGATAAATCGATGGCGGTTTCACTTCCGAAGATGATCCGAATGGGTTGTCCATCGTTGAGAAGGCCCAGGTTGAGAGTGTCTCTGGTGTTGGCCATTATCACTTCCCTGGGGTCTGTTCTCATGCATTCCCACACTTCGTGGTACTTACTTACTTGGAGTTTCTTCGCTATTCACAGCAGGTCACAGCGTGGCTGCCACATAGCCCACATCCGTGGGGCACTCTTCACTTGTGCTGCGGCACCAGCATCCATATTAGCCAGTCGGATCCCGGCTTGGCGTCGCGGTTAAGAAGGGAGTTGTCCCCACAGTGAGAGTATCCATTAATTTGGGGTAGATCTAGAACACAGCTGAGGTATTTATATAGTCGGCTCTTGAACCTCAAAATCTTTGCTGTAGCTGACAGTTGTGGCACTCGTTTGATCTCACGTATTGCCGATGGCATTCGGTTGAATAAACGGGTGCCCGTCACGTGAAGCTGTTGGATGCAACTGTTTGCATCGCTTTGCCGCCCGTCAGTTTTGACACTTTGAAGCAACACATTCTGCCAATTCTTGCCTGGTTTCTCAAGGTCACTTTCGTTACAATTTTTTCATTTACATTGACAGTGTAGCCTTCCAGAATCTTCCAAACGTTTATGACCATGAATCTTTCAAAACGTCTTTGGATTGAGTATAGCCTCACCGTTTAATCTGTCATAATAGTCCATTTGCTTCACCTCCCTGATATAAGAGGTGAAGCTTCTTTGCAATGCTTTCAAGTCTATTCAGATCTTTCTGCTTTAGTGGGATCCAGAGAGGGGAGCAATAGTCAATGCCTGGTTGGATTAGGTTGTTTCCAAAGAGTCAACATTGTCCTTTTCTCTCTAGCCAGAAAGGTTCTCATGGCCCAAGAACACAGTTTTCTGCCACTGGCCTCGACCTTTGCAATTCGTTCATGGAAAGAAGCATTGTTTTGCATTAGTTGAACTAGGTCAACTTAATTGCCTTGGCTGCTACTATGCTGGGAAAACAATCTGGAAAAAAATCCCATGGATCCAAGCATCCAAGCTGATCGGACAAGGAGGTTGACTGCTCGCTGCCGTGAGGATGAGTTGAGCGATTCCCTCATTATTATGAGGTCCAAAGCCACAAACTGCTACAAGTCAGGAGTCCTTTTCAAGAAAGGTACGTTTGTGGAGGTTTTTGATGAAAGAGCAGGAAGCTTCTTCAAGAGCATCATTGGGAAAGTTGATTGGAACAAGTTCGAACTAACAATTCATTTTGTGGGGTAAAAACAAACGGTATGACCTGGAGCTGCCGATGAATTCAGCCCTCCTGCGCCCCTGGCCCTCACAGCTGGCCGGTGGCAGTTTTGGGGATGTTGACCAGCTAGCTTTGAGTATAGCTGCTTCCTCAACACCTGTGAAGGAGTCTGGCGCAGCTATTGGTGCGGCACCCTATCTTGGTGCTGTGGTTGCAGAAAGCGACAGGATCCGGCAAGAGGAGGGCGGGATCCAGCAAGAAGAGGAATCAACGCCAAACTGAACTTGCATTGTGCTCAATGACTGCCTTGACTTTGGTGCTTCCGGGGTGCTTGGTGGGCAGGCTGTTGCTGGTGTTCGGGGCAGCAGTTCTGCAAAGGATGAGGCTGGTGATGGCGCGAATAATTCAAGGGAACTTTGTGCTTTTCGTGGATGCCGCTTGACTGTAAAGTATATTGAATGTCAAGCTTGTATTTTTTTTCACCCAGTCTCAGAGTGTGTGGGTCTGAAGAAAGGTGTAATTGATGGACTTCTGGAGGATAAAGGACCTGCAATTGCTTATTGCATTCAGTGCAGGTGTAGCCAACATGATAGGAGAACTTCTGTTGGCAGTATTGACTCCCTAGTTGGTAAGTCTGACTTTAGTTAACTGGTTGTCACGGTTGGTGCTTTGTGTTCCCAGGTTCGAGGGCTGATAAGCAGTACACTGGCTGCCCAGAACCACGATTGTGCACCTCATGCTCCTGAGCAGGCTGCACCTGAGCCTTTTCCCAGGTCCACCTATCTTAATGAAGTTGTTCGAGAAGAGGTGCGGGAGATCCAGGAGCAGATGGAATGCAAACAGAATGTAATTTTAAGAGGCCTTGGTGAGACGGTGGGTGATGTAAAGACTGGATTTCAGAACGTGGTGAGACGTCTGATTGGGTCTGAATGTGACTTGCATGAGGTCCATAGAGTAAACGGACAGATTGCAATGTTCTGAGCAAAGATCTATGACGACAGTGAGATTCTGTTGAAAGCTAGAAAATCGAAAGGTATGGATGGGTGTGAAAGCGTATTTGTCCAGAGGGATCTTAAATACAAACAACGCCAGGAGTTGTTCAGGAGGAGCCTGCTGTGGGCGGGGGAGGAGTGTGGGGCTGGTTTGGCTGTAGTCTGTGGTGCTGGTGGTGCCCGGTGGCGTGGGGAGAGGGGGCCCCCGGCTCCTGTTGCAGGTTGAGGCAGTTATGCCAGGGTGGTGACCCGCACTGCTTCTGGTCGTGGTGCTGCTGCGGCTGGTCGTGGTACTGCTGCTTCAGCTGGTCGTGGTGCTGCTGCTGCAGCTGGTCGTGGTGCTGCTGCTGCAGCTGGTCGTGGTGCTGCTGCTGCTGCAGCTGGTTGTGGTGCTTCAGCTGCAACTGGTTGTGGTGCTGCTGCAGCTGGTTGTGGTGCTGCTGTAGCTGGTTGTGGTGCTGCTGCAGTTGGTCGTGGTGCTGTTGCAGCTGGTAGTGTTGCTGCGGAGGGTGGTGGTGTTGTTTTGGCTGGTGGTGTTGTTGCGGCTGGTGGGAGTGTTACTTTGTCTGACTGTGGTCCGCCGGCGGCTGGTCACGATTCTGATGCAGATGGTTGCGGTGTTGTTGCGTATGGCTTTGGGGCTGCCGCCAGTCGTGATGTTGTTGTGACTGGTCGGGGTGGAGGTGGTGCTCCTAATCGGGTTGGTGAGGTAACTGGGTCAAATGATCAGAATTTTTTCCTGCGCTGAGCTCCAGCAGTCTTGTGGGTGATTTTAATTTTTTTAAAGTTGGCCATGTAAACGTCAACTCACTAGCTAATAAAGTCGATTTTATCTCAAATTTACTTTTGAAGCAGGGTATTCATGTGCTGGCTGTTAGTGAGACATGGTTGTTGCCTTCTGTTGCATCATCCTTCATCGACATTGCTGACTACAGTTCTGTCAGGGGCGACACGGATGGACCAGCTCAGAAGCATGGATCGCTGCTGTCCCTGCATTAGGACATTGCATTTATGGTGTTTGAGGTGCCCATTCCTTATGTTACGGTTGTGCACCTAATTGATTTTGACTTGTGGATTATGGCTGATCATCGGCCTCCTTCTTATACAATTTTAGAGAATACCAGTTTAATGGACTTTTAACAGAACTTTTGCCCTGGCAAGGAGATGATCATTGCAGGTGATTTTAATGGTGGCTACATCCGGCCAATTGACATGCAATTTTTAGACTGTTTCTCATCTCTTGGACTTTTGCAGTGGGTAAGAGAGCCCACTTTTCTACTCTCTGACAATATACTGGATCTTCTTCTCACATCTGAGGATGATCGTGTTGGTGAGGTGTTTGTGTTACCGCCGCTGCCTTGCTGCCAGCATTCTCCAGTTGTGTTGGAGTATATCTTCAGTGAGGAGGGGCTGGAGCAGGTGGCTGTGGGGGAGAGACATATTTGGGACAAGGGGAATTATGGCAGAATTTCAGAGGCTGTGTCCCTGATTGACTGGGGGCTAGAATTTACCTTTTCTTTGGTGTGTGAAGATTTTTCCTTTCTGCAGTCTGTCTTGTTGTCCCTCATTGATAAGTTCATACCTCTCATGCCTGTTCGTTCTGGCCCCCCATGGGCTATGAGGGCGCTCCCTGCTCTTGCTTGAGAGAGGTCAGAGGCATAACTTGCATACAAGCTGGTCAGAGGGGTAGGGGGTTGCAACTATGCCAGTGCTCTTGAGAGATTACACATATTTAGTGAGCTGAATAGGCACTACAGAAACTTTTCCATTGACTCCAGGAAGGATTAAAAGTCTAATTTACTGAACAGGCCTAATAATCGTAAGCTGTTTCAAGCTCATGTGAGAAATAAAAAGATTGGTTGTCCAGTTGTGGGTCCCTCACCGCTTGCCCAAGGGTGAGATAGTGCAGGATCTTGGTAGAATGCGCAGTCTTTGCTGCTTCTTTATCAGGAGTTTTTGTTAGTGCAGTTCCAACCCACCCAGCCCTTTTCCAGTTCTTTGCGGGAAGTTTGGGGGATGTTGACTTTCCTAGGATGGAGGTCCAACGTGTCCTTTATGCTCTTGATCCCACTTCCAGTGTGGGTCCAGATGGCCTCCATCCACATCTGCAGAGGAACTGTGCTGTTGAGCTCTCTCTCCCTCTTTGTTTGATTTTTCAAAAGTCATCGAGGACGGGGATGGTCCCTGAAGCCTGGAGCAGATTGTTACAGATACAGATACAGACACTAGGCCGCATCCCACAGAAAGGGGGGTGGCCGACGGCAAGGCGCACCTCACACACTCACACAACTTAGCCCTTTTGTGCTAAAGGGTCCGGCCGGTAGCCCCTCAACTTACACTCTGGGTCCCGAATGCACCGAGGAACCGTCGTCAGCAGCAGGGC
>SDVV010018676.1:0-13702 GCA_016164225.1 Gammarus roeselii
ATGATCCGAGAAAGAGATTTTCTGAGCTTTGCAGAAAGTTGCTAGGCGGTTGTTGAGTAAAATCATCTTGCTTAACTTGTATCTACTTTGGTTTGGATGGGGCAGGATGCCAGTGACATGGAGGTTCGCGTATGAAGGTTTAATGTTGTTTAGCATGGATTCATACCTTTTCCATGTTGATTCCGTCTGCGACACGTCTTTAGCTCCAACTTGTATTATAATTCGCTTAGATGAATGTATCCTTTCCTTTGCGATTATGCCTTCGACCTCGTCAATTTTCAAATCAGCTTTGCCGAGTATTTTCAGTTGAATTCTCCCTTTTCGCTGATTTAATTTGAAGAAGGTGACATTGTAATCACCAATCACAATAAATTCCTCTGTATTCTGAAAGTCCATTTCATCGGGCAAGACATCGAATCGGTTACGTGTATTGGGTCGAAAGTGATAAGATTGTGGTCCAACGTGTGTTGCATTGTCACAGCGAGTGGGAAGCGAAGTGAGTGATTGGTTCACAGTGAAAGTGGGACTAAGACAAGGCTGCGCAATGTCTCCCTGGCTGTTCAATATCTATATGGATGGAGTGGTCAGGGAGGTGAACGCGAGTGTGCTGGGTCGTGGCTTGGAACTGTTGGAAGCGAATGGGTGGAGTTGACATTTGAGCCAGTTGCTGTTTGCTGATGATACGGCCCGGGTTGCTTATTCAGAGGAGAAGCTATGTAGGCTAGTGTCTGAGTTTGGTAGAGTGTGTGAGAGGAGGAAGCTTCGAGTGAACGTGGTAAGAGTAAAGTAATGAGATGCTCGAGGACTGTCGATGAGAGCAAAATAAGTGTCACCCTAAATGGAGTGCTCCTGGAGGAAGTTCAATGTTTTAAGTATCTGGTTTCCCGTGTGGAGAAAACTGAACTAGTGGAAACTGAAGTGAAGGCGCGATGAAGGAGGGATGTAAAGTGTTGGGTACACTGAAGAGTGTAATGAGCTGTAGGACGTTGGGGATGGAAGTATGAGGGTGTTGTTGTCCGAACTGTGCTCTACGGAGCTGAGGCTTGGGGGTTGAGAGCAGAGGAGAGAAGATGGTTGAATGTTTTCGAGATGAAATGTTTGAGGAGCATGGCTGGAGTAATGCTGAGAGACCGGATCACCAACGACATGGTTAGAATCAGAACATGGATGGTGAAGAAGTTGGAGGTTAGAGTGGATTCGTGTGTTCTGAGATGGTTTGGGCACATGGAGAGGATGGATGAAGGGAGATTGGTGAAACGGGTGTTGAATGCGGAGGCGAGTGGTCGCAGGCCTAGAGGTAGACCGAAGTTTGGGTGGATGGATGGTGTGAAGCAGGCGTTAGGAAGGAGAGATATGAATGTGGAGGTGGCGGGAGAGCGTGCAATAAGCAGGCGTGAGTGGAGAATGGTTGTGAATGGTTGATTTTGACGCTGCTCTGATGTGCTTTCCGGCCCATGTCATCCCGTTGTCAAGGTGATCGTGAGTGGGGGGAGGGGCAGTTATTATGACGCAACAGGGGTAAACCAGTGAAAACTGTCGGGCCCTGCTGCTGACGATGGATCCTCAAACTGCACTCGTGACCCAGAGTGTATGTTGTGGGGGTACCGGCCGGGCCCTTTAGCACAAAGGGCTAAGTTGTGTGAGTGTGAGCGTGTGAGGGTGTGAGGTGCGCTTTGCCGTCGGTCACCCCCCTTTCTGGGGGATGCGGCCTAGTGTCTGTATTTGTAGCTGTATTATAATGTATTGTTGTAGCTCGGAAATGGAAGACTGAAACCAATTCAGCGCCAGTCTAAGTACTGCTTAGAAACACTCATTGGTCAAGAAAATAAATAGTATGTACGACGCAATTGGATGCCATTCAAAAGACTACAAATAAGTAGATTCACGTGTTCTGAGATGGTTCGGCCACAAGGTGGAAATGTAGGATGGGAGATTAGTGAAAAGGGGGTTGAAAGCGGCGGTGAGTGACTGTAGGCCTAGAGATAGAGGGAAGCTTGGTTGGATGGACGGCGTAAAGCAGGCTTTGGGAAGGAGACACATAAGTGTGGAGGTAGCGACAGAGCTTGCATTGGATGGGCGTGAGAAGAGAATGATTGTGAATAGATGAGTGTTGATACTGCCCTAATGTGCGTCCTCGCTCTTGACGTCTCGTTGATATACAGAATGATCGTGGGTGGGGGAGCGGCCGGTTGCTATGACGTAGCAGGAATAAACCAGTTAACACTGCCGGGTCCTACTGCTGACATTGATCTTGTACGTGACTTCTGACTCATCAGCTCCTAAAGGCTAAGTTTGTTTGCATGCGAGTGTGTGTCAGAGGAGTGTGAGGGGCACCTTATCATCGGCCTACCCCCCATTTGGGGATTCGGCCTAGTGTATCTGTATCTATATGCTACTGTGATGAATATTATGATAATTATTGGTCCTAATAAATAGATAATGAAATTAATCATGTTCTCTACTTCACACGTTTTGAGAAAGAATGACTCGAAATTTTAAGAGATTGAGACATTTACAGAATTCAAGTGATCTTTATTATTGACGCTAAAACTGGATACACAATAATGATATCCCCTAGGAGCCGAGATCGTTGGAGGGGAGTGACTTTTTGTTCCTTGAGCCACCACGAGACAAATTTCGAAGTTCCTTACAGATATACAATTTTTTTAAACTTCTATAGGTAGCGAATATATATCACACCTCCTGTCCTTGAAAGATATAATAGAAATTTTCTTACCTTGAGGTGTTATAGCTCTAAGGGGTTGAAGTCTTACCAATATTAACGGGTATATGTCTTTCCAGTATTAACGAAAATTCGTGAAATAGGTTGACAATATCAGTGTTATTTTCGTATTAAGCGTCATTGTGCGCAGTATTTTTTTTTTCTTATGCGTGTATGCTATTTAATAAGCCTTTTTTTCTACACCGATTTTTTCCAGATATTAGGTTTATGGTCTCATCATCTTTTATTTGCCTACGAACCCATTTTCGAAGTTTTATTTTTTTAACGTATATCAATGATTAAATGCAATTATTTAATAAATGCTCGTTAGACAACGTTTAGTACTAAAAACCGTTTATGATTTTGAAAAAAAGTGCTATGTATAACTGGAAACTTGCACTGCAAGTACGAAACGGGTCGTCATATATCAATGGCTACGACTAATTTTATGCACGAACTCAAAAACCTTCTAACAATCACACTTACGAAATATCGACTGTCCGACATAATAACAGTCCAGAAATCGTGGGTTCGACAGTAGGAAGAGTATGGAAACCGTGGGTCGGACATTGAGAACCGTTCGACAATCGTGGGCCCGACGACAAAGAACGTTCTCCAATCACGCATAAGCCCTGGTCTGTACGGCAATAGTGGGAAATGATTCCTTTTAATTGAGCTCATAACTAGCCGTTACCAAAGTAAATGTTTGTGAAACTCTCAAATGAGGGGATATTTTCCTCATCTGACAACACCTCCCTACCACAATAACACAATACTTTGCCCATGCGCGTCAGTGGGTTACCTACTACGGAGTGAATTCGTCGTGAGTAGTCGTAAGTGCACGACAATCGTGGTGTTGCCTTATAACGAGTGAAAGGTTCAGTATGCCTCGGCGGCTTTCCCAGAGACTGCGAAAATATGTTTTTAGAACTGCAGATATTGGCCGTATCCCGAGTACGGCAAAAAGGCAATATTTGAGCGGCCTCAATTGATCATTAAAGCAATGACGGGAAAAAACATGAAGATACTTCGACTCCTTTTGTAATGCCCTCTAGTGGCGGTTGGTATTTATTTTCCATGCCTTAGTTCAACAGGAAAACATCATCCCTTTTCAGAAGATGTACAAAAATATTTCTAACAGTATTCGTGCATGGGAAAATAGTTTGGTGCCTCTCGTTGCGGCGATGTGCAGTGAATGTGATAAAATAATGGGGGTGAGGATTGATATCGGAGTCTTAGTAATGTAGGGCAGTTGATGAAGAAAGGTAAGTTTCACTTCAAGAATACGACAAAAGGATGGATTTTGACGGCTTTTTGACAATTCAAACATAGAAACAGAATGGGACCTGTTTCTAAATACTAATTGAACATAAGTGGGAGTATGGAAGGAAGATCAATGGGAGGAAATGGGATGGGAGAAGAGAAAGAAGGATGAACATGACGAGCAAGAATGAAATTGAACCGTTATATATACACAAATAATATGTTTCTAGCATCAACAACGCTGAGAGAACATGCACGCATAGTCTATACTAATGCACGAATAGTCTATACTAATGCACGAATAGTCTATACTAATGCACGAATAGTCTATACTAATGCACGCATAGTCTATACTAATGCACGCATAGTCTATACTAATGCACGCATAGTTTATACTAATGCACGCATAGTCTATACTAATGCACGCATAGTCTATACTAATGCACGCATAGTCTATACTAATGCACGCATAGTCTATATTAATGCACGCATAGTCTATACTAATGCACGCATAGTCTATACTAATGCACGCATAGTCTATACTAATGCACGCATAGTCAATACTAATGCACGCATAGTCTATACTAATAAAGTCAGCCCTGCGTGTGCCTCATGTCAATCTGCCTATTACGGTCATTTCTTCGAAATTGAATATGAGCTGCTGTACCACAAATAAGAAGCAAGTACCTGTGGCAACGGCTAGGAGTCCTTTACCACTTCACTTACACTAACGTCACAGGTGGCTAGGACTGCTCCACCACATCACTCGCACCTATGTCACAGATGGTTAGGCGTCCTCCGTCACACCACTCACACCGACGTTCCAGATGAATGACATGACTTTACATATGCTGGAATACTCGGGGCTGAAAAATATGACCTTAACCGCTCCTAAGCACACAGCCCTGGCTAGAGGTTCCGGTCAAGATTTGATCCGTCTTTTTATCAAGTTCATCTCAGTTATAGAGACTACGACGAAATCGCCGAACATAAATGAAACATTTTCACCCAATCCCTCACAAATTGCACATTCCTCTCTTAATTTAAAGAGGCCAATGCTACCCTAATTTGACAAAAATGGGACAAAAAGCGTCCCGGCAATAACCGTAAAATTGGTCTCACCTCAGTTATTGGCAAATTGATGAAAATTTGATTACGGTTAATTGTATTGAAGTCTTAGAGTCAAATAAGTTGAGAGATGACTTTCAGCATGGGTTTAAACTCAATCGTTCATATCTTAGGAACCTGTTTTATTTACGATAATAATTGAATTTTACGACGCGAAATCTCCGATCGACAACTTTACCATGACCTTTAAAAGGCCTTCGATAAAGTCCCTCACAAACGCTTAATTAGTAAATTGCACAGAATCGGTATTCGAGGTGAGCTAAATAACTGGTTAAAACGCTGGCTCAGGGACAGACGACAGCGAGTCGTACTTAACGGAGCTTCTTTCAATGGGGTAAAGTTACAAGCGGCGTGCCTCAAGGATCTATGTTAGGTTCAATTCTCTTCCTAATGTTCATAAACGATCTCGATAGCAACGTACTCTCGAACAACAGCAAGTTTACCGATGATACTAAGCTGGGAGGGAAAGTGTAAAGCAAACTTGTGTGTGAGCTGATCCCTGTCACCGAAGAGAGAGATGTAGGTGTCATCATTAGTAGCGACTTGGAAAGCAGCAGGCGATGTATCGATGCTGCAACAACAAAAAATGTTGGGCATGATATCCCGCACAATCTCGTACATGAGCAGAAACAGTATTCCCAATCTATATAATGCATTTGCATGACCGCACCCTGAGAATTCCGTCCAATTCTGGTCTCCATATCTTAGAAAAGACGTTGTTAAATTCCAGAAGTTTCAACGTAGAGCAACCAAACTTATCCAATCGCTGCGCAATAAATCGTATAAAGATAGACTACGTGAACTCAACCTTTATTGACTCGATAATCGGTAGAGTCAGAGGTGACATGATCGAAGTGTGGAAGATAATACAGGGTAAAAAAAGCGTCGAGCGAGGTAGCCTTTTCACTCTAGATGCGAACGGAGTGACCAGGATTAATGGATACAAAATTGTTGGCATGTGTTTCATAGTCGAAATCACGCGCAATTTCTTCAGGTATAGAGTTGTCGAGGAATGAAACTGACTACAGCGGAAGTCGTGAACAGCGATACAATCGAAACGTTCGAGTCACGGCTTGATAAATTCTACCAAAATCGACCCTAAATAGTTCCCAGCTATAGCACTCTCACCAGAATATTAGTGAAGAAACGGTGTCCGGCATTGACACCCGTACGGTTAAATTAATGCACGGCATTGGCGTTAGCACGGTGAAATAGGTGCCCGGCATTGGTACCTGATCGTTGCAAAACGGTGTCCAGGAATGACACCGGTCAGCATTTGTTCAACTATGAATGAAACTGTGACCATTTCAGATCAACGCAGTGGGTCGGTGGCTTTCTCTTCAGGTGTTGATTTGAGTTGTTTTGAGTAACATCGTTAACGGCTATTGACCTGTACAGCCTCTCTCTTTCTTGATCCCTTGAAACAGAAAATACAAAGACACATGATACTATCTCAGACGTTCTATTTCAGAACTAATCTTCTTACTTCAAAAGGCAACCAATTTAGGCCAAAATGCCAGTAGTTGTTTTCTTACACTTGTAAACGCTTGTAAACACTTGTAAATTCTATTACATGAGATGTAAGGCAACAGAACGGGTGCTTGCTTAGCCTTGAGTTATTTATTATTCTGGAATCTAAAAAAAAACTTCATTTGATTATTTTGTTCTTCCAAACGTCCGTCTTTTACACTTTTAGAATACTGAATTATTATATTTGTTGCCTTCGCATTTTAAATGTCATAAGGCAATGTTATACTTCAAAGTCCAAAAGTCGCTTATTTGTTTTCAATTACGGTTGTTTATATTGGTTTTATATGTATTTTTTTGTAAATTGGAGATTTTTCGCTTATATTGCGGGTTGCAGCGCAGCTGCCTCGTGATAGACTTTAACTTACCCACGGCATTTTAGGCCTGGTTTTAACCATTTATTAGACCGGCCAGAATGTCTCACTCGGGGTCAGGTAGGCTCGAACCTACAACCTCCAGCTTCAATGGATGTCTGTTGTGAGGAGAGCCCGGTTCGAAGTTAAGTTCCATTACTGGCCAATATCCAGGCAGACGTGCACCAATAATGCAGACGGTGTTGGGAAAAAAGTTATTTCTTGGTACATTTCTTCTAGATACGTAGCATCTAGATACGTTCCATTTGGAAATGTTTTTTTTTTATACTTTGCTTCTTGATACGTTGCTGCTATATACGTTGCATATAGATACGCTGATTCTAGTTGCGCTGCATCTTGAAACGTTGTATCTAGATTCGTTGCTTATAGATACGTTGCATCTAGATTGGCTGCATCTAAGTACGCTGCATCTAGACTCGTTATTCTGTATACGCTGCTTCTAGAAAAGGTTGTTAAATATACGTTGCATCTAGGTACGTTGCTTCTAGATACGCTGCATCTAAATACGTTGTTTCTAGATGCGTTGCTTCAAGAGACTTTTCTTCTATGTACGTAGCTTTAGATACGCTGCATTCAGATACGTTTCTTCTAGATACGTTGCATCAAGATACGTTGCTGCTATATACGTTTCACCTAGATGCGTTGCTTCTAGATACGTCGTCCAATTATTTTGACCAAATTATTCGCCTAAAAATCCAAGGAAATAATTGTTATGTGTATCAAGATAGAGTATCTTGCCCTATAATATATACAATTCGTACCCTATACTAAATACAGTATCTTGGCATATATTAGATGTAGTATCTTGCCCGATAATAGGTACAGTTTTTGCCCTGTACTAGATACAGTGTCATGGTCTATTATAGGTGCAGTATCTTGCCCTCTAATACATACAGTTAATGCCCTATACTAGATACATTGTCTTGGTCTATACATGATACAGTATCTCGTCCGATAATAGATACAGTTCTTGCCCTATACTAGACACAATGTTTTGGTCTATACAAGAAACAGTATCTCCCCGATAATAGATACAGTTCTTGCCCTATACTAGATACATTGTCTTAGTCTATACAAGATACAGTATCTTGCCCGATAATAGATACAGTTCTTGCCCTGTACTAGATACATTGTCTTGGTCTATACATGATACAGTATCATGCCAGATAATGGATACAATTCTTGCCCTATACTAGATACATTGTTTTGGTCTATACAAGATACAGTATCATGCCCGATAGTAGATACAGTTCTTGTCCTATACTAGATACAGAATCTTGGTTTATATTAGGTATAGTATCTTGCCCGATAATAGATACAGTTCTTGCCCTGTACTAGATACATAGTCTTGATCTCTACAAGATACAGTATCTTGCCCTATAATAGATACAATTCTTACCCTATACTAGAAACAGTATCTTGGCCTCTACTAGCAACAGAATTTTGCCCTTTAATAGATACAACTCTTGCCCTGTACTAGATACAACCTTTTTTCATGTACTAGATTCAGTATCTTGCCTTATACTTGATAAACCTAATTCGTTCTTCGCGTGTTCGTATTAATACATCGCCTTCCACTTATACCCACGTCACGTCCCTTAATTTGTGACCTCTTCTGCCGCGCTTATCACCATTATTTACCATCACGCATCCAACGGTCGGCCGGGATTCCAGTCGAGATATTTTTGCTCTTGTAATGCTTCTCATTTGGGTAATTAGGCCTATAAGGCTTCAAAGGGCTGGTGTGGGGCTCGTGAGCCGTTGAGGGGAGGTTTGGGGCAAGCAGGCGTTGAGGCGCATGATAAGGGCAGATTTAGGGTGGGTAACCGGTGAGGCTTACAATGAGGAGAGGTGTGGCGTAGGCACGCAATGAAGCTTATAACAAGGGAGGCTGTGGGGTGAGCATGCGATGCGGCTCCTAATAAGAGTGTGTGTGGGATTGGCCTACCCCACACTTCACATCGCTTTTTAAAAATTTGTGACACAATTAATATTCCTAACATGTTTTGAAGGTACATGGATTGGAACGAAATCATCTTGTGACTGATCTAAAAGGTTTGTACTATAGTTGTGCTGACAAACACACCTGCCTACAGTGATGACTATCACACCTACGCTCAGCGGTGATTACCACACCTGCCTACACTGGTAACTATCACACCTGCCGGATCTAGTAGAGTTTGGAAAATCACATTTTCCTGAAGTGGTGACAATCACACCTCCCCAGTGTGCATGCGTGTTATCAGGTAAGTTCGCCGTACCAGAAATGACTCGACGAAATGAAACTGTTATCACTTGAAAAAATACAACTCAGAGATAAGCTAATAGAAATCTACAAATATCTAAATGGTTTCACCAGAGCTCGACCCGAAGGCCTCTATGCTAGAAATTAAAACCCAAGGAATACAAGTAACGAGCAAAAACAACTATAACCGCTGAGAATATTATTTGCCGAAAAAAATCCTTCAGGATACCAACAACTGGCAGGCGTTTACTACACAAAGTGGTCAGTAGAAATAACTTCAACACCTTTAACTCCGCCTCGACAAACACTGCCAGGTTTTTCATCATTTACTGAGCGTAAATAGCGGATATACAAATCCCGTGGATGGTGGCATCAAGCTCTGTTGGAGCCTTCAGCAGTCGGCAGCCCATGAATAATGAGCACCGATTCTTGGCTGCGCTAGTTATACTGCAAATATAGTCTTGGAACAACGATAGAAGGAACTCCTCAGCCCGTACAAGGTCTACAATACTTCTACTGATAGGGTTACAATTATGGCAGGAGCCTTACTAGTATTATGAGTCTGAAATTATTCATTATATGAAACAGGAACAACCTCCTGTCGGTCGATATTCTATTCAACAAGGACCAGAAACGAAAACTATCTGATGTATTACGTGAGGATGGCTGACTTGAGCGAAACAAAAACGCTGCACACATCACGGCCGTGTTGCAGGAGGGTTGAAAAGAGCCTGATTAACATAATACGCGTGCTCCAAAATAACACAACGGAGCCTGATCAACAGAGCACAGCCGTATTTCAGAAGGACGCACGAAAGCCTGATTGACACAGCATGACATTGTTGCGGAAGTGCTTAAATGACCATGCTTAACGCAGCATGGATGTGTTGCAGAAGAGCGTAAATGAACATTCTTTCGCAGCATGGATGTGTTGCAGGAGTGCGTAAATGAGCATTCTTTCGCAGCATGGATGTGTTGCAGGAGTGCGTAAATGAGCATTCTTTCGCAGCATGGATGTGTTGCAGGAGTGCGTAAATGAGCATTCTTTCGCAGCATGGATGTGTTGCAGGAGTGCGTAAATGAGAATGCCTAACGCAGCATGATGTGTTGCAGGGAGACATACAAGGAGCCCGATTAACTGGCTCCCTTAGGGCAAGGGATTCCGATTAACACCAAACAACCGACAAATTGCACAAGGGTGCAAGGGAGCCTGATCAACACAGCGCGACCAGGCTCAAGTGGAGCAAGAGCGCTTAATTAACACAACAGGGCCATATTATAGTAGGATACAGGGAAACCCGATTAACACAGCACGGCTGTGTTGCAGTAGGGTACAGAGGAGCCCGATTTACACAGAACGACCGTGTTGCAGTAGGTTGCAAGGGAGCCCGATTAACACAGGATGGTTGTATTGCAGTAGGGTGCAAGGAAACCCGATTACCACAGAACGTCTGTGTTGCAGAAGGAGGCAAGAAAACTTGATTAACGCAGCATCACTGCATAACAAAACAGCGCAAATCAGCCTGGCTAGCACATAACGACTGCATCACAAGAGAGCGCAAGAGGGCCTGGTTAGCATAGCACGACTGCATCACAACACGGTTGTGATGCAGAAGAGCACAAGGGAGCCTTATTTGCAGTGATTGCTCATGAGCTGCCTATTCAGGCCTTAATTGGAGGATGATAAGCCGCTGATCGTCCACAAAATATGTTCATCGATGATTTATTTAAATTCGAAATTTCTGATCATTTCAATGGACTACTGATGATAATTCGGCCTTCTCTCGACCCCCTCAATATCGGTTTATAATGAACCATTACATATGTACCGATATTTATTATACGTTACTCCAATGCTTGGTCCTGCTAAATCAATTAATTCAATCTTTGTTTTCAATCACAATTCCAAATTTGATGCTGCAAATTTGAAGAGGCCTCATGCGATGAGAGCTCACTAGATTACCGACAGACATACGTTATTATGATCATCGTTGAATTGGAGCTCCAGGGTACGTCCGGCGTCGTATGATGCTTACCAATACGGGCTTGCACTAATTTGCATATGAATAATCTCCACGGTTCGGCTATTTGATGAACAGAACACCAGAATTTATTTAAGGTTAATTAGAATGGAAGCTTATGACTAAATCATGAAATCCCTGATTTCTTTGTCGAGTTTCGATTCGAGGATATGTACTTTTTTTTACCAATTCAGAGGTCAAGAATTACTCGAACTCTGCCCCCAAAGCATTGAGGGATCCATGAATTAATTGAAGTCTGGTTAAAGCGGTGAACGGCCGCCGTTGAAAGAACTTCTTATGCAGGCAGCTCTAGGCGATTACACTGGATGATCGGTCATTAAGATGCGGTCTCTGATTGGACGAGCAATATGCACCCTTGATTGCACGACCGAGATGTTGCTTGATTATGGACTGTGTTCTTGCTATGTATTCTGTGTGCGTATAGAATGCCGCGCTGTGTCCTCGCTGTTTTTCTAGGCGCATAGGATGATGTCCGAGGAACACGCAGCTTATAGTCGGTGTATGACCGAATCGACTGTTGTAGGATGTGAGCATGTGGCTTACCATTACTGGCGATCCTCTAATTCGGTATCGGTCGTCTAAACCATTATCCGTTGAATGTCTAAACGGCCCCCGACAGCTGAAATGCTGCCAGTGCATGCAAGGCAATAGGATGCGGCCCACAACAGTTGAAGTGCTGGCAGTGCATGCAAGGCAATATGATGCGGCCCCCAACAGTTGAAGTGCTGGCAGTGCATGCAAGGCAATAGGATGCGGGCACAACAGTTGAAGTGGTGGCAGTGCATGCAAGGCAATAGGATGCGGCCCACAACAGTTGAAGTGCTGGCAGTGCATGCAAGGCAATATGATGCGGCCCCCAACAGTTGAAGTGCTGGCAGTGCATGCAAGGCAATCGGATGCATCAGGCACAAAGATCTCTGCTGCCAGGTTGCAGAAATTGCATGCTTGAGTTTATCTCAGGCACTTACTCAAATATGCACATAAACAGTTTTCAAAATAACATGAACGCAACGAAATGGCACTATAAATATCACAATGATCACTGTATTGGATGACGCCGTGGGATTAGTATAAGGTTAACCTCGACTATATTTCACTTATATGTTTTTTTATACCTATTGCAAGCGGTTATCCTACAGACATGTTCTTCAATGACGACTTGAAAAACATGTCATGCATATAGATTCTTAGATCATGGATCAAGATTGTAGCATGACTGTTATTTCTCGCAAAGTTCTATTCCGTGCCGTGCCCTGAAACGTGGGTAATGCATGCACGACAAGTTGACGGGACTCTGCTTTGGTTGTTGTTGGTGTTCCTCATGTAAGCGTATGCAATCAATCAGTCGAGAACGATCATCGTGATGTTGGAGACCCGCCAAACATCCTTATGTTGGAAACTCGCAAGCCATCATTCGCCAAAAATGTATGGAGAATATTTTGAGGAGTTTTTTATGAATAGAGAGAACACAGATGAAATAACTGCTATTGCATGCAACTGTTATTGTAATGAACTGATATCGACGATAAGGTTGCATTCAAAATGACCATGCTTGCAGTGGTATTCCTTCGCGTAGGAATTCCTACGTGCGATGGAATTAGTTGATTTGGTTTTCATTGTATAAAGAAATGGGCTCCCACCAAATTTATCTTAAAATAAATACTATGACATGGGACTGACTTTTATACGATGAAGGTTTGATGGAAGCTGAATTAAATGATGATTAGATGGAATATTGGGATTTTGTGACGTTGAACAGTTCGGCATTGCATAGGATAAGTACTGATATAAGAGCCTACTTCATGATCATACCTTGTCCAGGATAGTTTGTGTTGAAGGATTATTTATGCTCTTCTTACAATTGAGTTATGCCGAATTGGCCCGTCAATGTTGATGGAAATATGTATATCAATAAGTTTTATTCCGTGAGTTGAAGGGCAAATGTTGGAAAATGGCTTCAACAGGCCCCGTGGTTCAGGCATTCACTATCCAAAGCACATTTTAAAGCAAACCAGGGCGGTTGGTGGGCACCTTTTTGTGACTCAACTCTAGGGAGTGATCTTCTCGGCAAAGACTCAAACTCTATATAGGGAGTGATGGTCTCGACAAAGACTCAAACTCTAGCGAGTGATGGTCTCGACAAAGGCTCAAACTCTAGGGGGTGATGGTCTCGACAAAGACTCAAACTCTAGGGGGTGATGGTCTCGACAAAGACTCAAACTCTGGGGAGTGATGGTCTCGACAAAGACTCAAACTCTAGGGATTGATGGTCTCGACAAAGACTCAAACTCTAAGGATTGACAGTCATGACAAAGAGATACTAATAATGGGCGCGAATTCCAGCATCGGTGCAGTTGACTGATGATGATGAGCCAGCAGCCCTCGACGCAGCCAGTCTTTG